>JAKKIB010000027.1:0-34887 GCA_023089585.1 Melophagus ovinus
GCAAGGTCAGTTTTGCTCTCTGAATTCAAGGGGACCTAACCCTAACCCTAAGTTGGTTTTTCCACCTATGGGATTTCCCCATGTATTTCACCCAGAAGCATAGAGGTGGGGACTGGAAAGTTGAAACCCTCCTAATCATACCCAAGCGCTAGGAATCTGTGGCAAGGTCAGTTTTGCTCTCTGAATTCAAGGGGACCTAACCCTAACCCTAAGTTGGTTTTTCCACCTATGGGATTTCCCCATGTATTTCACCCAGAAGCATAGAGGGTGGGGACTGGAAAAGTTGACCCCCTCCTAATCATACCCAAGCGCTAGGAATCTGTTGGCAAGGTCAGTTTTGCTCTCTGAATTCAAGGGGACCTAACCCTAACCCTAAGTTGGTTTTTCCACCTATGGGATTTCCCCATGTATTTCACCCAGAAGCATAGAGGGTGGGGACTGGAAAAGTTGACCCCCTCCTAATCATACCCAAGCGCTAGGAATCTGTTGGCAAGGTCAGTTTTGCTCTCTGAATTCAAGGGGACCTAACCCTAACCCTAAGTTGGTTTTTCCACCTATGGGATTTCCCCATGTATTTCACCCAGAAGCATAGAGGGTGGGGACTGGAAAAGTTGACCCCCTCCTAACCATACCCAAGCACTAGGAATCTGTTGGCAAGGTCAGTTTTGCTCTCTGAATTCAAGAGGGCCTAACCCTAACCCTAAGTTGGTTTTTCCACCTATGGGATTTCCCCAGGTATTTCACCCAGAAGCATAGAGGGTTTGGACTGGAAAAGTTGACCCCCTCCTAACCATAGCCAAGGGCTAGGAGTCTGTTGGCAAGGTCTGTTTTGCTCTCCGATTTCAAGGGGCCCTAACCCTAAGTTGGTTTTTCCACCTATGGGATTTCCCCATGTATTTCACCCAGAAGCATAGAGGGTGGGGACTGGAAAGTTGACCCCTCCTAACCATACCCAAGCGCTAGGAATCTGTTGGCAAGGTCAGTTTTGCTCTCTGAATTCAAGGGGACCTAACCCTAACCTAAGTTGGTTTTTCCACCTATGGGATTTTCCCCATGTATTTCACCCAGAAGCATAGAGGGTGGGGACTGGAAAAGTTGACACCCTCCTAATCAAACCCAAGCACTAGGAATCTGTTGCTAAGTTCAGTTTTGCTTTCTGAATTCAAGGGGACCTAACCCTAACCCTAAGTTGGTTTTTCCACCTATGGGATTTCCCCATGTATTTCACCCAGAAGCATAGAGGGTGGGGACTGGAAAAGTTGACCCCTCCTAACCATACCCAAGCGCTAGGAATCTGTTGGCAAGGTCAGTTTTGCTCTCTGAATTCAAGGGGCTAACCCTAACCCTAAGTTGGTTTTTCCACCTATGGGATTTCCCATGTATTTCACCCAGAAGCATAGAGGGTGGGGACTGGAAAGTTGACCCCCTCCTAATCATACCCAAGCGCTAGGAATCTGTTGGCAAGTCAGTTTTGCTCTCTGAATTCAAGGGGACCTAACCCTAACCCTAAGTTGGTTTTTCCACCTATGGGATTTCCCCATGTATTTCACCCAGAAGCATAGAGGGTGGGGACTGGAAAAGTTGACCCCTCCTAACCATACCCAAGCGCTAGGAATCTGTTGGCAAGGTCAGTTTTGCTCTCTGAATTCAAGGGGACCTAACCCTAACCCTAAGTTGGTTTTTCCACCTATGGGATTTCCCCATGTATTTCACCCAGAAGCATAGAGGGTGGGGACTGGAAAAGTTGACCCCTCCTAACCTACCCAAGCGCTAGGAATCTGTTGGCAAGGTCAGTTTTGCTCTCTGAATTCAAGGGGACCTAACCCTAACCCTAAGTTGGTTTTTCCACTATGGGATTTCCCCATGTATTTCACCCAGAAGCATAGAGGGTGGGGACTGGAAAAGTTGACCCCCTCCTAACCATACCCAAGCGCTAGGAATCTGTTGGCAAGGTCAGTTTTGCTCTCTGAATTCAAGGGGACCTAACCCTAACCCTAAGTTGGTTTTTCCACCTATGGGATTTCCCCATGTATTTCACCCAGAAGCATAGAGGGTGGGGACTGGAAAAGTTGACCCCCTCCTAACCATACCAAGCGCTAGGAATCTGTTGGCCAGGTCACTTTTGCTCTCCGAATTCAAGGGGACCTAACCCTAAGTTGGTTTTCCACCTATGGGATTTCCCCATGTATTTCACCCAGAAGCATAGAGGGTGGGGACTGGAAAAGTTGACCCCCTCCTAATCATACCCAAGCACTAGGAATCTGTTGGCAAGGTCAGTTTTGCTCTCTGAATTCAAGGGGACCTAACCCTAACCCTAAGTTGGTTTTTCCAGCTATGGGATTTCCCCATGTATTTCACCCAGAAGCATAGAGGGTGGGGACTGGAAAAGTTGACCCCTCCTAATCATACCCAAGCGCTAGGAATCTGTTGGCAAGGTCAGTTTTGCTCTTTCTGAATTAAATGGGACCTAACCCTAACCCTAAGTTGGTTTTTCCACCTATGGGATTTCCCCATGTATTTCACCCAGAAGCATAGAGGGTGGGGACTGGAAAAGTTGAAACCCCTCCTAATCCTACCGAAGCGCTAGGAATCTGTTGGCAAGGTCAGTTTTGCTCTCTGAATTCAAGGGGACCTAACCCTAACCCTAAGTTGGTTTTTCCACCTATGGGATTTCCCCATGTATTTCACCCAGAAGCATAGAGGGTGGGGACTGGAAAAGTTGACCCCCTCCTAACCATACCCAAGCGCTAGGAATCTGTTGGCAAGGTCAGTTTTGCTCTCTGAATTCAAGGGGACCTAACCCTAACCCTAAGTTGGTTTTTCCACCTATGGGATTTCCCCATGTATTTCACCCAGAAGCATAGAGGGTGGGACTGGAAAAGTTGACCCCCTCCTAACCATACCCAAGCGCTAGGAATCTGTTGGCAAGGTCAGTTTTGCTCTCTGAATTCAAGGGGACCTAACCCTAACCCTAAGTTGGTTTTTCCACCTATGGGATTTCCCCATGTATTTCACCCAGAAGCATAGAGGGTGGGGACTGGAAAGTTGACCCCTCCTAATCATACCCAAGCGCTAGGAATCTGTTGGCAAGGTCAGTTTTGCTCTCTGAATTCAAGGGGACTAACCCTAACCCTAAGTGGTTTTTCCACCTATGGGATTTCCCCATGTATTTCACCCAGAAGCATAGAGGGTGGGGACTGGAAAGTTGACCCCTCCTAACCATTACCCAAGCGCTAGGAATCTGTTGGCAAGGTCAGTTTTGCTCTCTGAATTCAAGGGGACCTAACCCTAACCCTAAGTTGGTTTTTCCACCTATGGGATTTCCCCATGTATTTCACCCAGAAGCATAGAGGGTGGGGACTGGAAAAGTTGACCCCCTCCTAATCCTACCGAAGCGCTAGGAATCTGTTGGCAAGGTCAGTTTTGCTCTCTGAATTCAAGGGGACCTAACCCTAACCCTAAGTTGGTTTTTCCACCTATGGGATTTCCCCATGTATTTCACCCAGAAGCATAGAGGGTGGGGACTGGAAAAGTTGACCCCACCTAACCATACCCAAGCGCTAGGAATCTGTTGGCAAGGTCAGTTTTGCTCTCTGAATTCAAGGGGACCTAACCCTAACCCTAAGTTGGTTTTTCCACCTATGGGATTTCCCCATGTATTTCACCCAGAAGCATAGAGGGTGGGGACTGGAAAAGTTGACCCCCTCCTAATCATACCCAAGCGCTAGGAATCTGTTGGCAAGGTCAGTTTTGCTCTCTGAATTCAAGGGGACCTAACCCTAACCCTAAGTTGGTTTTTCCAGCTATGGGATTTCCCCATGTATTTCACCCAGAAGCATAGAGGGTGGGGACTGGAAAAGTTGACCCCTCCTAACATACCCAAGCGCTAGGAATCTGTTGGCAAGGTCAGTTTTGCTCTCTGAATTCAAGGGGACCTAACCCTAACCTAAGTTGGTTTTTCCACCTATGGGATTTCCCCATGTATTTCACCCAGAAGCATAGAGGTGGGGACTGGAAAAGTTGACCCCCTCCTAACCATACCCAAGCGCTAGGAATCTGTTGGCAAGGTCAGTTTTGCTCTCTGAATTCAAGGGACCTAACCCTAACCCTAAGTTGGTTTTTCCATATGGGATTTCCCCATATGTATTTCACCCAGAAGCATAGAGGGTGGGGACTGGAAAAGTTGACCCCCCTAACCATACCCAAGCGCTAGGAATCTGTTGGCAAGGTCAGTTTTGCTCTCTGAATTCAAGGGGACCTAACCCTAACCCTAAGTTGGTTTTTCCACCTATGGGATTTCCCCATGTATTTCACCCAGAAGCATAGAGGGGTGGGGACTGGAAAAGTTGACCCCCTCCTAAACATACCCAAGCGCTAGGAATCTGTTGCAAGGTCAGTTTTGCTCTCTGAATTCAAGGGGACCTAACCCTAACCCTAAGTTGGTTTTTCCACCTATGGGATTTCCCCATGTATTTCACCCAGAAGCATAGAGGGTGGGGACTGGAAAAGTTGACCCCCTCCTAATCATACCCAAGCGCTAGGAATCTGTTGGCAAGGTCAGTTTTGCTCTCTGAATTCAAGGGGACCTAACCCTAACCCTAAGTTGGTTTTTCCACCTATGGGATTTCCCCATGTATTTCACCAGAAGCATAGGGTGGGTGGGGACTGGAAAGTTGACCCCCTCCTAACCATACCCAAGCGCTAGGAATCTGTTGGCAAGGTCAGTTTTGCTCTCTGAATTCAAGGGGACCTAACCCTAACCCTAAGTTGGTTTTTCCACCTATGGGATTTCCCCATGTATTTCACCAGAAGCATAGAGGGTGGGGACTGGAAAAGTTGACCCCCTCCTAATCATACCCAGCGCTAGGAATCTGTTGGCAAGGTCAGTTTTGCTCTCTGAATTCAAGGGGACCTAACCCTAACCCTAAGTTGGTTTTTCCACCTATGGGATTTCCCCATGTATTTCACCCAGAAGCATAGAGGGTGGGGACTGGAAAAGTTGACCCCCTCCTAACCATACCCAAGCGCTAGGAATCTGTTGGCAAGGTCAGTTTTGCTCTCTGAATTCAAGGGGACCTAACCCTAACCCTAAGTTGGTTTTTCCACTATGGGATTTCCCCATGTATTTCACCCAGAAGCATAGAGGGTGGGGACTGGAAAAGTTGACCCCCTCCTAATCATACCCAAGCGCTAGGAATCTGTTGGCAAGGTCAGTTTTGCTCTCTGAATTCAAGGGGACCTAACCCTAACCCTAAGTTGGTTTTTCCACCTATGGGATTTCCCATGTATTTCACCCAGAAGCATAGAGGTGGGGACTGGAAAAGTTGACCCCCTCCTAATCATACCCAAGCGCTAGGAATCTGTTGGCAAGGTCAGTTTTGCTTCTGAATTCAAGGGGACCTAACCCTAACCCTAAGTTGGTTTTTCCACCTATGGGATTTCCCCATGTATTTCACCCAGAAGCATAGAGGGTGGGGACTGGAAAAGTTGACCCCTCCTAACCATACCCAAGCGCTAGGATCTGTTGGCAAGGTCAGTTTTGCTTCTGAATTCAAGGGGACCTAACCCTAACCCTAAGTTGGTTTTTCCACTATGGGATTTCCCCATGTATTTCACCAGAAGCATAGAGGGTGGGGACTGGAAAAGTTGACCCCCTCCTAACCATACCCAAGCGCTAGGAATCTGTTGGCAAGGTCAGTTTTGCTCTCTGAATTCAAGGGGACCTAACCCTAACCCTAAGTTGGTTTTTCCACCTATGGGATTTCCCCATGTATTTCACCCAGAAGCATAGAGGGTGGGGACTGGAAAGTTGACCCCCTCCTAATCATACCCAAGCGCTAGGAATCTGTTGGCAAGGTCAGTTTTGCTCTCTGAATTCAGGGGACCTAACCCTAACCCTAAGTTGGTTTTTCCACTATGGGATTTCCCCATGTATTTCACCCAGAAGCATAGAGGGTGGGGACTGGAAAAGTTGACCCCCTCCTAACCATACCCAAGCGCTAGGAATCTGTTGGCAAGGTCAGTTTTGCTCTCTGAATTCAAGGGGACCTACCCTAACCCTAAGTTGGTTTTTCCACCTATGGGATTTCCCCATGTATTTCACCCAGAAGCATAGAGGGTGGGACTGGAAAAGTTGACCCCCTCCTAACCATACCAAAGCGCTAGGAATCTGTTGGCAAGGTCAGTTTTGCTCTCTGAATTCAAGGGGACCTAACCCTAACCCTAAGTTGGTTTTTCCACCTATGGGATTTCCCCATGTATTTCACCCAGAAGCATAGAGGGTGGGGACTGGAAAGTTGACCCCCTCCTAACCATACCCAAGCGCTAGGAATCTGTTGGCAAGGTCAGTTTTGCTCTCTGAATTCAAGGGGACCTAACCCTAACCTAAGTTGTTTTTCCACCTATGGGATTTCCCATGTATTTCACCCAGAAGCATAGAGGGTGGGGACTGGAAAAGTTGACCCCCTCCTAACCATACCCAAGCGCTAGGAATCTGTTGGCAAGGTCAGTTTTGCTCTCCGAATTCAAGGGGACCTAACCCTAATCCTAAATTGGTTTTTACACTTATGGGATTTTCCCATGTATTTCATCCAGAAGCACAGAGGGTGGGGATTGGAAGGGTTGACCCCCTCCTAACCATACCCAAGCGCTAGGAATCTGTTGGCAAGGTCAGTTTTGCTCTCTGAATTCAAGGGGACCTAACCCTAACCCTAAGTTGGTTTTTCCACCTATGGGATTTCCCCATGTATTTCACCCAGAAGCATAGAGGGTGGGGACTGGAAAAGTTGACCCCCTCCTAACCATACCCAAGCGCTAGGAATCTGTTGGCAAGGTCAGTTTTGCTCTCTGAATTCAAGGGGACCTAACCCTAACCCTAAGTTGGTTTTTCCACCTATGGGATTTCCCCATGTATTTCACCCAGAAGCATAGAGGGTGGGGACTGGAAAAGTTGACCCCCTCCTAACCATACCCAAGCGCTAGGAATCTGTTGGCAAGGTCAGTTTTGCTCTCTGAATTCAAGGGGACCTAACCCTAACCCTAAGTTGGTTTTTCCACCTATGGGATTTCCCCATGTATTTCACCCAGAAGCATAGAGGGTGGGGACTGGAAAAGTTGACCCCCTCCTAACCATACCCAAGCGCTAGGAATCTGTTGGCAAGGTCAGTTTTGCTCTCTGAATTCAAGGGGACCTAACCCTAACCCTAAGTTGGTTTTTCCACCTATGGGATTTCCCCATGTATTTCACCCAGAAGCATAGAGGGTGGGGACTGGAAAAGTTGACCCCCTCCTAATCATACCCAAGCGCTAGGAATCTGTTGGCAAGGTCAGTTTTGCTCTCTGAATTCAAGGGGACCTAACCCTAACCCTAAGTTGGTTTTTCCACCTATGGGATTTCCCCATGTATTTCACCCAGAAGCATAGAGGGTGGGGACTGGAAAAGTTGACCCCTCCTAACCATACCAAGCGCTAGGAATCTGTTGGCAAGGTCAGTTTTGCTCTCTGAATTCAAGGGGACCTAACCCTAACCCTAAGTTGGTTTTTCCACCTATGGGATTTCCCCATGTATTTCACCCAGAAGCATAGAGGGTGGGGACTGGAAAAGTTGACCCCCTCCTAATCATACCCAAGCGCTAGGAATCTGTTGGCAAGGTCAGTTTTGCTCTCTGAATTCAAGGGACCTAACCCTAACCCTAAGTTGGTTTTTCCACCTATGGGATTTCCCCATGTATTTCACCCAGAAGCATAGAGGGTGGGGACTGGAAAAGTTGACCCCCTCCTAACCATACCCAAGCGCTAGGAATCTGTTGGCAAGGTCAGTTTTGCTCTCTGAATTCAAGGGGACCTAACCCTAACCCTAAGTTGGTTTTTCCACTATGGGATTTCCCATGTATTTCACCCAGAAGCATAGAGGGTGGGGACTGGAAAAGTTGACCCCCTCCTAATCATACCCAAGCTAGGAATCTGTTGGCAAGTCAGTTTTGCTCTCTGAATTCAAGGGGACCTAACCCTAACCCTAAGTTGGTTTTTCCACCTATGGGATTTCCCCATGTATTTCACCCAGAAGCATAGAGGGTGGGGACTGGAAAAGTTGACCCCTCCTAATCCTACCGAAGCGCTAGGAATCTGTTGGCAAGGTCAGTTTTGCTCTCTGAATTCAAGGGGACCTAACCCTAACCCTAAGTTGGTTTTCCACCTATGGGATTTCCCCATGTATTTCACCAGAAGCATAGAGGGTGGGGACTGGAAAAGTTGACCCCCTCCTAATCATACCCAAGCGCTAAGAATCTGTTAGCAAAGTCAGTTTTGCTCTCTGAATTCAAGGGGACCTAACCCTAACCCTAAGTTGGTTTTTCCACCTATGGGATTTCCCCATGTATTTCACCCAGAAGCATAGAGGGTGGGGACTGGAAAAGTTGACCCCCTCCTAACCATACCCAAGCGCTAGGAATCTGTTGGCAAGGTCAGTTTTGCTCTCTGAATTCAAGGGGACCTAACCCTAACCCTAAGTTGGTTTTTCCACCTATGGGATTTCCCCATGTATTTCACCCAGAAGCATAGAGGGTGGGGACTGGAAAAGTTGACCCCCTCCTAACCATACCCAAGCGCTAGGAATCTGTTGGCAAGTCAGTTTTGCTCTCTGAATTCAAGGGGACCTAACCCTAACCTAAGTTGGTTTTTCCACCTATGGGATTTCCCCATGTATTTCACCCAGAAGCATAGAGGGTGGGGACTGGAAAAGTTGACCCCCTCCTAATCATACCCAAGCACTAGGAATCTGTTGCTAAGTTCAGTTTTGCTTTCTGAATTCAAGGGGACCTAACCCTAACCCTAAGTTGGTTTTTCCACCTGGGATTTCCCCATGTATTTCACCCAGAAGCATAGAGGGTGGGGACTGGAAAAGTTGACCCCCTCCTAATCCTACCCAAGCGCTAGGAATCTGTTGGCAAGGTCAGTTTTGCTCTCTGAATTCAAGGGACCTAACCCTAACCCTAAGTTGGTTTTTCCAGCTATGGGATTTCCCCATGTATTTCACCCAGAAGCATAGAGGGTGGGGACTGGAAAAGTTGACCCCCTCCTAATCATACCCAAGCGCTAGGAATCTGTTGGCAAGGTCAGTTTTGCTCTCTGAATTCAAGGGGACCTAACCCTAACCCTAAGTTGGTTTTTCCACCTATGGGATTTCCCCATGTATTTCACCCAGAAGCATAGAGGGTGGGGACTGGAAAAGTTGACCCCCTCCTAACCATACCCAAGCGCTAGGAATCTGTTGGCAAGGTCAGTTTTGCTCTCTGAATTCAAGGGGACCTAACCCTAACCCTAAGTTGGTTTTTCCACCTATGGGATTTCCCCATGTATTTCACCCAGAAGCATAGAGGGTGGGGACTGGAAAAGTTGACCCCCTCCTAATCCTACCGAAGCGCTAGGAATCTGTTGGCAAGGTCAGTTTTGCTCTCTGAATTCAAGGGGACCTAACCCTAACCCTAAGTTGGTTTTTCCACCTATGGGATTTCCCCATGTATTTCACCCAGAAGCATAGAGGGTGGGGACTGGAAAAGTTGACCCCCTCCTAACCTACCCAAGCGCTAGGAATCTGTTGGCAAGGTCAGTTTTGCTCTCTGAATTCAAGGGGACCTAACCCTAACCCTAAGTTGGTTTTTCCACCTATGGGATTTCCCCATGTATTTCACCCAGAAGCATAGAGGGTGGGGACTGGAAAAGTTGACCCCCTCCTAATCATACCCAAGCGCTAGGAATCTGTTGGCAAGGTCAGTTTTGCTCTCTGAATTCAAGGGGACCTAACCCTAACCCTAAGTTGGTTTTTCCACCTATGGGATTTCCCCATGTATTTCACCCAGAAGCATAGAGGGTGGGGACTGGAAAAGTTGACCCCCTCCTAACCATACCCAAGCGCTAGGAATCTGTTGGCAAGGTCAGTTTTGCTCTCTGAATTCAAGGGGACCTAACCCTAACCCTAAGTTGGTTTTTCCACCTATGGGATTTCCCATGTATTTCACCCAGAAGCATAGAGGGTGGGGACTGGAAAAGTTGACCCCCTCCTAATCATACCCAAGCGCTAGGAATCTGTTGGCAAGGTCAGTTTTGCTCTCTGAATTCAAGGGGACCTAACCCTAACCCTAAGTTGGTTTTTCCACCTATGGGATTTCCCCATGTATTTCACCCAGAAGCATAGAGGGTGGGGACTGGAAAAGTTGACCCCCTCCTAACCATACCCAAGCGCTAGGAATCTGTTGGCAAGGTCAGTTTTGCTCTCTGAATTCAAGGGGACCTAACCCTAACCCTAAGTTGGTTTTTCCACCTATGGGATTTCCCCATGTATTTCACCCAGAAGCATAGAGGGTGGGGACTGGAAAAGTTGACCCCTCCTAACCATACCCAAGCCCTAGGAATCTGTTGGCAAGGTCAGTTTTGCTCTCTGAATTCAAGGGGACCTAACCCTAACCCTAAGTTGGTTTTTCCACCTATGGGATTTCCCCATGTATTTCACCCAGAAGCATAGAGGGTGGGGACTGGAAAAGTTGACCCCCTCCTAACATACCCAAGCGCTAGGAATCTGTTGGCAAGGTCAGTTTTGCTCTCTGAATTCAAGGGGACCTAACCCTAACCCTAAGTTGGTTTTTCCACCTATGGGATTTCCCCATGTATTTCACCCAGAAGCATAGAGGGTGGGGACTGGAAAGTTGACCCCCTCCTAACCATACCCAAGCGCTAGGAATCTGTTGGCAAGGTCAGTTTTGCTCTCTGAATTCAAGGGGACCTAACCCTAACCCTAAGTTGGTTTTTCCACCTATGGGATTTCCCCATGTATTTCACCCAGAAGCATAGAGGGTGGGGACTGGAAAAGTTGACCCCCTCCTAATCATACCCAAGCGCTAGGAATCTGTTGGCAAGGTCAGTTTTGCTCTCTGAATTCAAGGGGACCTAACCCTAACCCTAAGTTGGTTTTTCCACCTATGGGATTTCCCCATGTATTTCACCCAGAAGCATAGAGGGTGGGGACTGGAAAAGTTGACCCCCTCCTAACCATACCCAAGCGCTAGGAATCTGTTGGCAAGGTCAGTTTTGCTCTCTGAATTCAAGGGGACCTAACCCTAACCCTAAGTTGGTTTTTCCACCTATGGGATTTCCCCATGTATTTCACCCAGAAGCATAGAGGGTGGGGACTGGAAAAGTTGACCCCTCCTAACCATACCCAAGCGCTAGGAATCTGTTGGCAAGGTCAGTTTTGCTCTCTGAATTCAAGGGGACCTAACCCTAACCCTAAGTTGGTTTTTCCACCTATGGGATTTCCCCATGTATTTCACCCAGAAGCATAGAGGGTGGGGACTGGAAAAGTTGACCCCCTCCTAACCATACCCAAGCGCTAGGAATCTGTTGGCAAGGTCAGTTTTGCTCTCTGAATTCAAGGGGACCTAACCCTAACCCTAAGTTGGTTTTTCCACCTATGGGATTTCCCCATGTATTTCACCCAGAAGCATAGAGGGTGGGGACTGGAAAAGTTGACCCCCTCCTAACCATACCCAAGCGCTAGGAATCTGTTGGCAAGGTCAGTTTTGCTCTCTGAATTCAAGGGGACCTAACCCTAACCCTAAGTTGGTTTTTCCACCTATGGGATTTCCCCATGTATTTCACCCAGAAGCATAGAGGGTGGGGACTGGAAAAGTTGACCCCCTCCTAACATACCCAAGCGCTAGGAATCTGTTGGCAAGGTCAGTTTTGCTCTCTGAATTCAAGGGGACCTAACCCTAACCCTAAGTTGGTTTTTCCACCTATGGGATTTCCCCATGTATTTCACCCAGAAGCATAGAGGGTGGGGACTGGAAAAGTTGACCCCCTCCTAAACATACCCAAGCGCTAGGAATCTGTTGGCAAGGTCAGTTTTGCTCTCTGAATTCAAGGGGACCTAACCCTAACCCTAAGTTGGTTTTTCCACCTATGGGATTTCCCCATGTATTTCACCCAGAAGCATAGAGGGTGGGGACTGGAAAAGTTGACCCCCTCCTAACCATACCCAAGCGCTAGGAATCTGTTGGCAAGGTCAGTTTTGCTCTCTGAATTCAAGGGGACCTAACCCTAACCCTAAGTTGGTTTTTCCACCTATGGGATTTCCCCATGTATTTCACCCAGAAGCATAGAGGGTGGGGACTGGAAAAGTTGACCCCCTCCTAACCATACCCAAGCGCTAGGAATCTGTTGGCAAGGTCAGTTTTGCTCTCTGAATTCAAGGGGACCTAACCCTAACCCTAAGTTGGTTTTTCCACCTATGGGATTTCCCCATGTATTTCACCCAGAAGCATAGAGGGTGGGGACTGGAAAAGTTGACCCCCTCCTAACATACCCAAGCGCTAGGAATCTGTTGGCAAGGTCAGTTTTGCTCTCTGAATTCAAGGGGACCTAACCCTAACCCTAAGTTGGTTTTTCCACCTATGGGATTTCCCCATGTATTTCACCCAGAAGCATAGAGGGTGGGGACTGGAAAAGTTGACCCCCTCCTAACATACCCAAGCGCTAGGAATCTGTTGGCAAGGTCAGTTTTGCTCTCTGAATTCAAGGGGACCTAACCCTAACCCTAAGTTGGTTTTTCCACCTATGGGATTTCCCCATGTATTTCACCCAGAAGCATAGAGGGTGGGGACTGGAAAGTTGACCCCCTCCTAACCATACCCAAGCGCTAGGAATCTGTTGGCAAGGTCAGTTTTGCTCTCTGAATTCAAGGGGACCTAACCCTAACCCTAAGTTGGTTTTTCCACCTATGGGATTTCCCCATGTATTTCACCCAGAAGCATAGAGGGTGGGGACTGGAAAAGTTGACCCCCTCCTAACCATACCCAAGCGCTAGGAATCTGTTGGCAAGGTCAGTTTTGCTCTCTGAATTCAAGGGGACCTAACCCTAACCCTAAGTTGGTTTTTCCACCTATGGGATTTCCCCATGTATTTCACCCAGAAGCATAGAGGGTGGGGACTGGAAAAGTTGACCCCCTCCTAACCATACCCAAGCGCTAGGAATCTGTTGGCAAGGTCAGTTTTGCTCTCCGAATTCAAGGGGACCTAACCCTAACCCTAAGTTGGTTTTTCCACCTATGGGATTTCCCCATGTATTTCACCCAGAAGCATAGAGGGTGGGGACTGGAAAAGTTGACCCCCTCCTAACCATACCCAAGCGCTAGGAATCTGTTGGCAAGGTCAGTTTTGCTCTCTGAATTCAAGGGGACCTAACCCTAACCCTAAGTTGGTTTTTCCACCTATGGGATTTCCCCATGTATTTCACCCAGAAGCATAGAGGGTGGGGACTGGAAAAGTTGACCCCTCCTAACCATACCCAAGCGCTAGGAATCTGTTGGCAAGGTCAGTTTTGCTCTCTGAATTCAAGGGGACCTAACCCTAACCCTAAGTTGGTTTTTCCACCTATGGGATTTCCCCATGTATTTCACCCAGAAGCATAGAGGGTGGGGACTGGAAAAGTTGACCCCCTCCTAACCATACCCAAGCGCTAGGAATCTGTTGGCAAGGTCAGTTTTGCTCTCTGAATTCAAGGGGACCTAACCCTAACCCTAAGTTGGTTTTTCCACCTATGGGATTTCCCCATGTATTTCACCCAGAAGCATAGAGGGTGGGGACTGGAAAAGTTGACCCCCTCCTAACCATACCCAAGCGCTAGGAATCTGTTGGCAAGGTCAGTTTTGCTCTCTGAATTCAAGGGGACCTAACCCTAACCCTAAGTTGGTTTTTCCACCTATGGGATTTCCCCATGTATTTCACCCAGAAGCATAGAGGGTGGGGACTGGAAAAGTTGACCCCCTCCTAACCATACCCAAGCGCTAGGAATCTGTTGGCAAGGTCAGTTTTGCTCTCTGAATTCAAGGGGACCTAACCCTAACCCTAAGTTGGTTTTTCCACCTATGGGATTTCCCCATGTATTTCACCCAGAAGCATAGAGGGTGGGGACTGGAAAAGTTGACCCCCTCCTAACCATACCCAAGCGCTAGGAATCTGTTGGCAAGGTCAGTTTTGCTCTCTGAATTCAAGGGGACCTAACCCTAACCCTAAGTTGGTTTTTCCACCTATGGGATTTCCCCATGTATTTCACCCAGAAGCATAGAGGGTGGGGACTGGAAAAGTTGACCCCCTCCTAACCATACCCAAGCGCTAGGAATCTGTTGGCAAGGTCAGTTTTGCTCTCTGAATTCAAGGGGACCTAACCCTAACCCTAAGTTGGTTTTTCCACCTATGGGATTTCCCCATGTATTTCACCCAGAAGCATAGAGGGTGGGGACTGGAAAAGTTGACCCCCTCCTAACATACCCAAGCGCTAGGAATCTGTTGGCAAGGTCAGTTTTGCTCTCTGAATTCAAGGGGACCTAACCCTAACCCTAAGTTGGTTTTTCCACCTATGGGATTTCCCCATGTATTTCACCCAGAAGCATAGAGGGTGGGGACTGGAAAAGTTGACCCCCTCCTAACCATACCCAAGCGCTAGGAATCTGTTGGCAAGGTCAGTTTTGCTCTCTGAATTCAAGGGGACCTAACCCTAACCCTAAGTTGGTTTTTCCACCTATGGGATTTCCCCATGTATTTCACCCAGAAGCATAGAGGGTGGGGACTGGAAAAGTTGACCCCCTCCTAACCATACCCAAGCGCTAGGAATCTGTTGGCAAGGTCAGTTTTGCTCTCTGAATTCAAGGGGACCTAACCCTAACCCTAAGTTGGTTTTTCCACCTATGGGATTTCCCCATGTATTTCACCCAGAAGCATAGAGGGTGGGGACTGGAAAAGTTGACCCCCTCCTAATCATACCCAAGCGCTAGGAATCTGTTGGCAAGGTCAGTTTTGCTCTCTGAATTCAAGGGGACCTAACCCTAACCCTAAGTTGGTTTTTCCACCTATGGGATTTCCCCATGTATTTCACCCAGAAGCATAGAGGGTGGGGACTGGAAAAGTTGACCCCCTCCTAATCATACCCAAGCGCTAGGAATCTGTTGGCAAGGTCAGTTTTGCTCTCTGAATTCAAGGGGACCTAACCCTAACCCTAAGTTGGTTTTTCCACCTATGGGATTTCCCCATGTATTTCACCCAGAAGCATAGAGGGTGGGGACTGGAAAAGTTGACCCCCTCCTAACCATACCCAAGCGCTAGGAATCTGTTGGCAAGGTCAGTTTTGCTCTCTGAATTCAAGGGGACCTAACCCTAACCCTAAGTTGGTTTTTCCACCTATGGGATTTCCCCATGTATTTCACCCAGAAGCATAGAGGGTGGGGACTGGAAAAGTTGACCCCCTCCTAACCATACCCAAGCGCTAGGAATCTGTTGGCAAGGTCAGTTTTGCTCTCTGAATTCAAGGGGACCTAACCCTAACCCTAAGTTGGTTTTTCCACCTATGGGATTTCCCCATGTATTTCACCCAGAAGCATAGAGGGTGGGGACTGGAAAAGTTGACCCCCTCCTAACCATACCCAAGCGCTAGGAATCTGTTGGCAAGGTCAGTTTTGCTCTCTGAATTCAAGGGGACCTAACCCTAACCCTAAGTTGGTTTTTCCACCTATGGGATTTCCCCATGTATTTCACCCAGAAGCATAGAGGGTGGGGACTGGAAAAGTTGACCCCCTCCTAACCATACCCAAGCGCTAGGAATCTGTTGGCAAGGTCAGTTTTGCTCTCTGAATTCAAGGGGACCTAACCCTAACCCTAAGTTGGTTTTTCCACCTATGGGATTTCCCCATGTATTTCACCCAGAAGCATAGAGGGTGGGGACTGGAAAAGTTGACCCCCTCCTAACCATACCCAAGCGCTAGGAATCTGTTGGCAAGGTCAGTTTTGCTCTCTGAATTCAAGGGGACCTAACCCTAACCCTAAGTTGGTTTTTCCACCTATGGGATTTCCCCATGTATTTCACCCAGAAGCATAGAGGGTGGGGACTGGAAAAGTTGACCCCTCCTAACCATACCCAAGCGCTAGGAATCTGTTGGCAAGGTCAGTTTTGCTCTCTGAATTCAAGGGGACCTAACCCTAACCCTAAGTTGGTTTTTCCACCTATGGGATTTCCCCATGTATTTCACCCAGAAGCATAGAGGGTGGGGACTGGAAAAGTTGACCCCCTCCTAACCATACCCAAGCGCTAGGAATCTGTTGGCAAGGTCAGTTTTGCTCTCTGAATTCAAGGGGACCTAACCCTAACCCTAAGTTGGTTTTTCCACCTATGGGATTTCCCCATGTATTTCACCCAGAAGCATAGAGGGTGGGGACTGGAAAAGTTGACCCCTCCTAACCATACCCAAGCGCTAGGAATCTGTTGGCAAGGTCAGTTTTGCTCTCTGAATTCAAGGGGACCTAACCCTAACCCTAAGTTGGTTTTTCCACCTATGGGATTTCCCCATGTATTTCACCCAGAAGCATAGAGGGTGGGGACTGGAAAAGTTGACCCCCTCCTAATCCATACCCAAGCGCTAGGAATCTGTTGGCAAGGTCAGTTTTGCTCTCTGAATTCAAGGGGACCTAACCCTAACCCTAAGTTGGTTTTTCCACCTATGGGATTTCCCCATGTATTTCACCCAGAAGCATAGAGGGTGGGGACTGGAAAAGTTGACCCCCTCCTAACCATACCCAAGCGCTAGGAATCTGTTGGCAAGGTCAGTTTTGCTCTCTGAATTCAAGGGGACCTAACCCTAACCCTAAGTTGGTTTTTCCACCTATGGGATTTCCCATGTATTTCACCCAGAAGCATAGAGGGTGGGGACTGGAAAAGTTGACCCCTCCTAACCATACCCAAGCGCTAGGAATCTGTTGGCAAGGTCAGTTTTGCTCTCTGAATTCAAGGGGACCTAACCCTAACCCTAAGTTGGTTTTTCCACCTATGGGATTTCCCCATGTATTTCACCCAGAAGCATAGAGGGTGGGGACTGGAAAAGTTGACCCCCTCCTAACCATACCCAAGCGCTAGGAATCTGTTGGCAAGGTCAGTTTTGCTCTCTGAATTCAAGGGGACCTAACCCTAACCCTAAGTTGGTTTTTCCACCTATGGGATTTCCCCATGTATTTCACCCAGAAGCATAGAGGGTGGGGACTGGAAAAGTTGACCCCCTCCTAACCATACCCAAGCGCTAGGAATCTGTTGGCAAGGTCAGTTTTGCTCTCTGAATTCAAGGGGACCTAACCCTAACCCTAAGTTGGTTTTTCCACCTATGGGATTTCCCCATGTATTTCACCCAGAAGCATAGAGGGTGGGGACTGGAAAAGTTGACCCCCTCCTAACCATACCCAAGCGCTAGGAATCTGTTGGCAAGGTCAGTTTTGCTCTCTGAATTCAAGGGGACCTAACCCTAACCCTAAGTTGGTTTTTCCACCTATGGGATTTCCCCATGTATTTCACCCAGAAGCATAGAGGGTGGGGACTGGAAAAGTTGACCCCCTCCTAACCATACCCAAGCGCTAGGAATCTGTTGGCAAGGTCAGTTTTGCTCTCTGAATTCAAGGGGACCTAACCCTAACCCTAAGTTGGTTTTTCCACCTATGGGATTTCCCCATGTATTTCACCCAGAAGCATAGAGGGTGGGGACTGGAAAAGTTGACCCCCTCCTAACCATACCCAAGCGCTAGGAATCTGTTGGCAAGGTCAGTTTTGCTCTCTGAATTCAAGGGGACCTAACCCTAACCCTAAGTTGGTTTTTCCACCTATGGGATTTCCCCATGTATTTCACCCAGAAGCATAGAGGGTGGGGACTGGAAAAGTTGACCCCCTCCTAACCATACCCAAGCGCTAGGAATCTGTTGGCAAGGTCAGTTTTGCTCTCTGAATTCAAGGGGACCTAACCCTAACCCTAAGTTGGTTTTTCCACCTATGGGATTTCCCCATGTATTTCACCCAGAAGCATAGAGGGTGGGGACTGGAAAAGTTGACCCCTCCTAACCATACCCAAGCGCTAGGAATCTGTTGGCAAGGTCAGTTTTGCTCTCTGAATTCAAGGGGACCTAACCCTAACCCTAAGTTGGTTTTTCCACCTATGGGATTTCCCCATGTATTTCACCCAGAAGCATAGAGGGTGGGGACTGGAAAAGTTGACCCCCTCCTAACCATACCCAAGCGCTAGGAATCTGTTGGCAAGGTCAGTTTTGCTCTCTGAATTCAAGGGGACCTAACCCTAACCCTAAGTTGGTTTTTCCACCTATGGGATTTCCCCATGTATTTCACCCAGAAGCATAGAGGGTGGGGACTGGAAAAGTTGACCCCCTCCTAACCATACCCAAGCGCTAGGAATCTGTTGGCAAGGTCAGTTTTGCTCTCTGAATTCAAGGGGACCTAACCCTAACCCTAAGTTGGTTTTTCCACCTATGGGATTTCCCCATGTATTTCACCCAGAAGCATAGAGGGTGGGGACTGGAAAAGTTGACCCCCTCCTAACCATACCCAAGCGCTAGGAATCTGTTGGCAAGGTCAGTTTTGCTCTCTGAATTCAAGGGGACCTAACCCTAACCCTAAGTTGGTTTTTCCACCTATGGGATTTCCCCATGTATTTCACCCAGAAGCATAGAGGGTGGGGACTGGAAAAGTTGACCCCCTCCTAATCATACCCAAGCGCTAGGAATCTGTTGGCAAGGTCAGTTTTGCTCTCTGAATTCAAGGGGACCTAACCCTAACCCTAAGTTGGTTTTTCCACCTATGGGATTTCCCCATGTATTTCACCCAGAAGCATAGAGGGTGGGGACTGGAAAAGTTGACCCCTCCTAACCATACCCAAGCGCTAGGAATCTGTTGGCAAGGTCAGTTTTGCTCTCTGAATTCAAGGGGACCTAACCCTAACCCTAAGTTGGTTTTTCCACCTATGGGATTTCCCCATGTATTTCACCCAGAAGCATAGAGGGTGGGGACTGGAAAAGTTGACCCCCTCCTAATCATACCCAAGCGCTAGGAATCTGTTGGCAAGGTCAGTTTTGCTCTCTGAATTCAAGGGGACCTAACCCTAACCCTAAGTTGGTTTTTCCACCTATGGGATTTCCCCATGTATTTCACCCAGAAGCATAGAGGGTGGGGACTGGAAAAGTTGACCCCCTCCTAACCATACCCAAGCGCTAGGAATCTGTTGGCAAGGTCAGTTTTGCTCTCTGAATTCAAGGGGACCTAACCCTAACCCTAAGTTGGTTTTTCCACCTATGGGATTTCCCCATGTATTTCACCCAGAAGCATAGAGGGTGGGGACTGGAAAAGTTGACCCCCTCCTAACCATACCCAAGCGCTAGGAATCTGTTGGCAAGGTCAGTTTTGCTCTCTGAATTCAAGGGGACCTAACCCTAACCCTAAGTTGGTTTTTCCACCTATGGGATTTCCCCATGTATTTCACCCAGAAGCATAGAGGGTGGGGACTGGAAAGTTGACCCCCTCCTAACCATACCCAAGCGCTAGGAATCTGTTGGCAAGGTCAGTTTTGCTCTCTGAATTCAAGGGGACCTAACCCTAACCCTAAGTTGGTTTTTCCACCTATGGGATTTCCCCATGTATTTCACCCAGAAGCATAGAGGGTGGGGACTGGAAAAGTTGACCCCCTCCTAACCATACCCAAGCGCTAGGAATCTGTTGGCAAGGTCAGTTTTGCTCTCTGAATTCAAGGGGACCTAACCCTAACCCTAAGTTGGTTTTTCCACCTATGGGATTTCCCCATGTATTTCACCCAGAAGCATAGAGGGTGGGGACTGGAAAAGTTGACCCCCTCCTAACCATACCCAAGCGCTAGGAATCTGTTGGCAAGGTCAGTTTTGCTCTCTGAATTCAAGGGGACCTAACCCTAACCCTAAGTTGGTTTTTCCACCTATGGGATTTCCCCATGTATTTCACCCAGAAGCATAGAGGGTGGGGACTGGAAAAGTTGACCCCCTCCTAACCATACCCAAGCGCTAGGAATCTGTTGGCAAGGTCAGTTTTGCTCTCTGAATTCAAGGGGACCTAACCCTAACCCTAAGTTGGTTTTTCCACCTATGGGATTTCCCCATGTATTTCACCCAGAAGCATAGAGGGTGGGGACTGGAAAAGTTGACCCCCTCCTAACCATACCCAAGCGCTAGGAATCTGTTGGCAAGGTCAGTTTTGCTCTCTGAATTCAAGGGGACCTAACCCTAACCCTAAGTTGGTTTTTCCACCTATGGGATTTCCCCATGTATTTCACCCAGAAGCATAGAGGGTGGGGACTGGAAAAGTTGACCCCCTCCTAACCATACCCAAGCGCTAGGAATCTGTTGGCAAGGTCAGTTTTGCTCTCTGAATTCAAGGGGACCTAACCCTAACCCTAAGTTGGTTTTTCCACCTATGGGATTTCCCCATGTATTTCACCCAGAAGCATAGAGGGTGGGGACTGGAAAAGTTGACCCCCTCCTAACCATACCCAAGCGCTAGGAATCTGTTGGCAAGGTCAGTTTTGCTCTCTGAATTCAAGGGGACCTAACCCTAACCCTAAGTTGGTTTTTCCACCTATGGGATTTCCCCATGTATTTCACCCAGAAGCATAGAGGGTGGGGACTGGAAAAGTTGACCCCCTCCTAACCATACCCAAGCGCTAGGAATCTGTTGGCAAGGTCAGTTTTGCTCTCTGAATTCAAGGGGACCTAACCCTAACCCTAAGTTGGTTTTTCCACCTATGGGATTTCCCCATGTATTTCACCCAGAAGCATAGAGGGTGGGGACTGGAAAAGTTGACCCCCTCCTAACCATACCCAAGCGCTAGGAATCTGTTGGCAAGGTCAGTTTTGCTCTCTGAATTCAAGGGGACCTAACCCTAACCCTAAGTTGGTTTTTCCACCTATGGGATTTCCCCATGTATTTCACCCAGAAGCATAGAGGGTGGGGACTGGAAAAGTTGACCCCCTCCTAATCATACCCAAGCGCTAGGAATCTGTTGGCAAGGTCAGTTTTGCTCTCTGAATTCAAGGGGACCTAACCCTAACCCTAAGTTGGTTTTTCCACCTATGGGATTTCCCCATGTATTTCACCCAGAAGCATAGAGGGTGGGGACTGGAAAAGTTGACCCCCTCCTAACATACCCAAGCGCTAGGAATCTGTTGGCAAGGTCAGTTTTGCTCTCTGAATTCAAGGGGACCTAACCCTAACCCTAAGTTGGTTTTTCCACCTATGGGATTTCCCCATGTATTTCACCCAGAAGCATAGAGGGTGGGGACTGGAAAAGTTGACCCCCTCCTAACCATACCCAAGCGCTAGGAATCTGTTGGCAAGGTCAGTTTTGCTCTCTGAATTCAAGGGGACCTAACCCTAACCCTAAGTTGGTTTTTCCACCTATGGGATTTCCCCATGTATTTCACCCAGAAGCATAGAGGGTGGGGACTGGAAAAGTTGACCCCCTCCTAACATACCCAAGCGCTAGGAATCTGTTGGCAAGGTCAGTTTTGCTCTCTGAATTCAAGGGGACCTAACCCTAACCCTAAGTTGGTTTTTCCACCTATGGGATTTCCCCATGTATTTCACCCAGAAGCATAGAGGGTGGGGACTGGAAAAGTTGACCCCCTCCTAACCATACCCAAGCGCTAGGAATCTGTTGGCAAGGTCAGTTTTGCTCTCTGAATTCAAGGGGACCTAACCCTAACCCTAAGTTGGTTTTTCCACCTATGGGATTTCCCCATGTATTTCACCCAGAAGCATAGAGGGTGGGGACTGGAAAAGTTGACCCCCTCCTAACCATACCCAAGCGCTAGGAATCTGTTGGCAAGGTCAGTTTTGCTCTCTGAATTCAAGGGGACCTAACCCTAACCCTAAGTTGGTTTTTCCACCTATGGGATTTCCCCATGTATTTCACCCAGAAGCATAGAGGGTGGGGACTGGAAAAGTTGACCCCCTCCTAACCATACCCAAGCGCTAGGAATCTGTTGGCAAGGTCAGTTTTGCTCTCTGAATTCAAGGGGACCTAACCCTAACCCTAAGTTGGTTTTTCCACCTATGGGATTTCCCCATGTATTTCACCCAGAAGCATAGAGGGTGGGGACTGGAAAAGTTGACCCCCTCCTAACCATACCCAAGCGCTAGGAATCTGTTGGCAAGGTCAGTTTTGCTCTCTGAATTCAAGGGGACCTAACCCTAACCCTAAGTTGGTTTTTCCACCTATGGGATTTCCCCATGTATTTCACCCAGAAGCATAGAGGGTGGGGACTGGAAAAGTTGACCCCCTCCTAACCATACCCAAGCGCTAGGAATCTGTTGGCAAGGTCAGTTTTGCTCTCTGAATTCAAGGGGACCTAACCCTAACCCTAAGTTGGTTTTTCCACCTATGGGATTTCCCCATGTATTTCACCCAGAAGCATAGAGGGTGGGGACTGGAAAAGTTGACCCCCTCCTAACCATACCCAAGCGCTAGGAATCTGTTGGCAAGGTCAGTTTTGCTCTCTGAATTCAAGGGGACCTAACCCTAACCCTAAGTTGGTTTTTCCACCTATGGGATTTCCCCATGTATTTCACCCAGAAGCATAGAGGGTGGGGACTGGAAAAGTTGACCCCCTCCTAACCATACCCAAGCGCTAGGAATCTGTTGGCAAGGTCAGTTTTGCTCTCTGAATTCAAGGGGACCTAACCCTAACCCTAAGTTGGTTTTTCCACCTATGGGATTTCCCCATGTATTTCACCCAGAAGCATAGAGGGTGGGGACTGGAAAAGTTGACCCCCTCCTAACCATACCCAAGCGCTAGGAATCTGTTGGCAAGGTCAGTTTTGCTCTCTGAATTCAAGGGGACCTAACCCTAACCCTAAGTTGGTTTTTCCACCTATGGGATTTCCCCATGTATTTCACCCAGAAGCATAGAGGGTGGGGACTGGAAAAGTTGACCCCCTCCTAATCATACCCAAGCGCTAGGAATCTGTTGGCAAGGTCAGTTTTGCTCTCTGAATTCAAGGGGACCTAACCCTAACCCTAAGTTGGTTTTTCCACCTATGGGATTTCCCCATGTATTTCACCCAGAAGCATAGAGGGTGGGGACTGGAAAAGTTGACCCCCTCCTAACCATACCCAAGCGCTAGGAATCTGTTGGCAAGGTCAGTTTTGCTCTCTGAATTCAAGGGGACCTAACCCTAACCCTAAGTTGGTTTTTCCACCTATGGGATTTCCCCATGTATTTCACCCAGAAGCATAGAGGGTGGGGACTGGAAAAGTTGACCCCCTCCTAATCATACCCAAGCGCTAGGAATCTGTTGGCAAGGTCAGTTTTGCTCTCTGAATTCAAGGGGACCTAACCCTAACCCTAAGTTGGTTTTTCCACCTATGGGATTTCCCCATGTATTTCACCCAGAAGCATAGAGGGTGGGGACTGGAAAAGTTGACCCCCTCCTAACCATACCCAAGCGCTAGGAATCTGTTGGCAAGGTCAGTTTTGCTCTCTGAATTCAAGGGGACCTAACCCTAACCCTAAGTTGGTTTTTCCACCTATGGGATTTCCCCATGTATTTCACCCAGAAGCATAGAGGGTGGGGACTGGAAAAGTTGACCCCCTCCTAACCATACCCAAGCGCTAGGAATCTGTTGGCAAGGTCAGTTTTGCTCTCTGAATTCAAGGGGACCTAACCCTAACCCTAAGTTGGTTTTTCCACCTATGGGATTTCCCCATGTATTTCACCCAGAAGCATAGAGGGTGGGGACTGGAAAAGTTGACCCCCTCCTAACCATACCCAAGCGCTAGGAATCTGTTGGCAAGGTCAGTTTTGCTCTCTGAATTCAAGGGGACCTAACCCTAACCCTAAGTTGGTTTTTCCACCTATGGGATTTCCCCATGTATTTCACCCAGAAGCATAGAGGGTGGGGACTGGAAAAGTTGACCCCCTCCTAACCATACCCAAGCGCTAGGAATCTGTTGGCAAGGTCAGTTTTGCTCTCTGAATTCAAGGGGACCTAACCCTAACCCTAAGTTGGTTTTTCCACCTATGGGATTTCCCCATGTATTTCACCCAGAAGCATAGAGGGTGGGGACTGGAAAAGTTGACCCCCTCCTAACCATACCCAAGCGCTAGGAATCTGTTGGCAAGGTCAGTTTTGCTCTCTGAATTCAAGGGGACCTAACCCTAACCCTAAGTTGGTTTTTCCACCTATGGGATTTCCCCATGTATTTCACCCAGAAGCATAGAGGGTGGGGACTGGAAAAGTTGACCCCCTCCTAACCATACCCAAGCGCTAGGAATCTGTTGGCAAGGTCAGTTTTGCTCTCTGAATTCAAGGGGACCTAACCCTAACCCTAAGTTGGTTTTTCCACCTATGGGATTTCCCCATGTATTTCACCCAGAAGCATAGAGGGTGGGGACTGGAAAAGTTGACCCCCTCCTAACCATACCCAAGCGCTAGGAATCTGTTGGCAAGGTCAGTTTTGCTCTCTGAATTCAAGGGGACCTAACCCTAACCCTAAGTTGGTTTTTCCACCTATGGGATTTCCCCATGTATTTCACCCAGAAGCATAGAGGGTGGGGACTGGAAAAGTTGACCCCCTCCTAACCATACCCAAGCGCTAGGAATCTGTTGGCAAGGTCAGTTTTGCTCTCTGAATTCAAGGGGACCTAACCCTAACCCTAAGTTGGTTTTTCCACCTATGGGATTTCCCCATGTATTTCACCCAGAAGCATAGAGGGTGGGGACTGGAAAAGTTGACCCCCTCCTAACCATACCCAAGCGCTAGGAATCTGTTGGCAAGGTCAGTTTTGCTCTCTGAATTCAAGGGGACCTAACCCTAACCCTAAGTTGGTTTTTCCACCTATGGGATTTCCCCATGTATTTCACCCAGAAGCATAGAGGGTGGGGACTGGAAAAGTTGACCCCCTCCTAACCATACCCAAGCGCTAGGAATCTGTTGGCAAGGTCAGTTTTGCTCTCTGAATTCAAGGGGACCTAACCCTAACCCTAAGTTGGTTTTTCCACCTATGGGATTTCCCCATGTATTTCACCCAGAAGCATAGAGGGTGGGGACTGGAAAAGTTGACCCCCTCCTAACCATACCCAAGCGCTAGGAATCTGTTGGCAAGGTCAGTTTTGCTCTCTGAATTCAAGGGGACCTAACCCTAACCCTAAGTTGGTTTTTCCACCTATGGGATTTCCCCATGTATTTCACCCAGAAGCATAGAGGGTGGGGACTGGAAAAGTTGACCCCCTCCTAACATACCCAAGCGCTAGGAATCTGTTGGCAAGGTCAGTTTTGCTCTCTGAATTCAAGGGGACCTAACCCTAACCCTAAGTTGGTTTTTCCACCTATGGGATTTCCCCATGTATTTCACCCAGAAGCATAGAGGGTGGGGACTGGAAAAGTTGACCCCCTCCTAACCATACCCAAGCGCTAGGAATCTGTTGGCAAGGTCAGTTTTGCTCTCTGAATTCAAGGGGACCTAACCCTAACCCTAAGTTGGTTTTTCCACCTATGGGATTTCCCCATGTATTTCACCCAGAAGCATAGAGGGTGGGGACTGGAAAAGTTGACCCCCTCCTAACCATACCCAAGCGCTAGGAATCTGTTGGCAAGGTCAGTTTTGCTCTCTGAATTCAAGGGGACCTAACCCTAACCCTAAGTTGGTTTTTCCACCTATGGGATTTCCCCATGTATTTCACCCAGAAGCATAGAGGGTGGGGACTGGAAAAGTTGACCCCCTCCTAACCATACCCAAGCGCTAGGAATCTGTTGGCAAGGTCAGTTTTGCTCTCTGAATTCAAGGGGACCTAACCCTAACCCTAAGTTGGTTTTTCCACCTATGGGATTTCCCCATGTATTTCACCCAGAAGCATAGAGGGTGGGGACTGGAAAAGTTGACCCCCTCCTAACCATACCCAAGCGCTAGGAATCTGTTGGCAAGGTCAGTTTTGCTCTCTGAATTCAAGGGGACCTAACCCTAACCCTAAGTTGGTTTTTCCACCTATGGGATTTCCCCATGTATTTCACCCAGAAGCATAGAGGGTGGGGACTGGAAAAGTTGACCCCCTCCTAACCATACCCAAGCGCTAGGAATCTGTTGGCAAGGTCAGTTTTGCTCTCTGAATTCAAGGGGACCTAACCCTAACCCTAAGTTGGTTTTTCCACCTATGGGATTTCCCCATGTATTTCACCCAGAAGCATAGAGGGTGGGGACTGGAAAAGTTGACCCCCTCCTAACCATACCCAAGCGCTAGGAATCTGTTGGCAAGGTCAGTTTTGCTCTCTGAATTCAAGGGGACCTAACCCTAACCCTAAGTTGGTTTTTCCACCTATGGGATTTCCCCATGTATTTCACCCAGAAGCATAGAGGGTGGGGACTGGAAAAGTTGACCCCCTCCTAACCATACCCAAGCGCTAGGAATCTGTTGGCAAGGTCAGTTTTGCTCTCTGAATTCAAGGGGACCTAACCCTAACCCTAAGTTGGTTTTTCCACCTATGGGATTTCCCCATGTATTTCACCCAGAAGCATAGAGGGTGGGGACTGGAAAAGTTGACCCCCTCCTAACCATACCCAAGCGCTAGGAATCTGTTGGCAAGGTCAGTTTTGCTCTCTGAATTCAAGGGGACCTAACCCTAACCCTAAGTTGGTTTTTCCACCTATGGGATTTCCCCATGTATTTCACCCAGAAGCATAGAGGGTGGGGACTGGAAAAGTTGACCCCCTCCTAATCATACCCAAGCGCTAGGAATCTGTTGGCAAGGTCAGTTTTGCTCTCTGAATTCAAGGGGACCTAACCCTAACCCTAAGTTGGTTTTTCCACCTATGGGATTTCCCCATGTATTTCACCCAGAAGCATAGAGGGTGGGGACTGGAAAAGTTGACCCCCTCCTAACCATACCCAAGCGCTAGGAATCTGTTGGCAAGGTCAGTTTTGCTCTCTGAATTCAAGGGGACCTAACCCTAACCCTAAGTTGGTTTTTCCACCTATGGGATTTCCCCATGTATTTCACCCAGAAGCATAGAGGGTGGGGACTGGAAAAGTTGACCCCCTCCTAACCATACCCAAGCGCTAGGAATCTGTTGGCAAGGTCAGTTTTGCTCTCTGAATTCAAGGGGACCTAACCCTAACCCTAAGTTGGTTTTTCCACCTATGGGATTTCCCCATGTATTTCACCCAGAAGCATAGAGGGTGGGGACTGGAAAAGTTGACCCCCTCCTAACCATACCCAAGCGCTAGGAATCTGTTGGCAAGGTCAGTTTTGCTCTCTGAATTCAAGGGGACCTAACCCTAACCCTAAGTTGGTTTTTCCACCTATGGGATTTCCCCATGTATTTCACCCAGAAGCATAGAGGGTGGGGACTGGAAAAGTTGACCCCCTCCTAACCATACCCAAGCGCTAGGAATCTGTTGGCAAGGTCAGTTTTGCTCTCTGAATTCAAGGGGACCTAACCCTAACCCTAAGTTGGTTTTTCCACCTATGGGATTTCCCCATGTATTTCACCCAGAAGCATAGAGGGTGGGGACTGGAAAAGTTGACCCCCTCCTAATCATACCCAAGCGCTAGGAATCTGTTGGCAAGGTCAGTTTTGCTCTCTGAATTCAAGGGGACCTAACCCTAACCCTAAGTTGGTTTTTCCACCTATGGGATTTCCCCATGTATTTCACCCAGAAGCATAGAGGGTGGGGACTGGAAAAGTTGACCCCCTCCTAACATACCCAAGCGCTAGGAATCTGTTGGCAAGGTCAGTTTTGCTCTCTGAATTCAAGGGGACCTAACCCTAACCCTAAGTTGGTTTTTCCACCTATGGGATTTCCCCATGTATTTCACCCAGAAGCATAGAGGGTGGGGACTGGAAAAGTTGACCCCCTCCTAATCATACCCAAGCGCTAGGAATCTGTTGGCAAGGTCAGTTTTGCTCTCTGAATTCAAGGGGACCTAACCCTAACCCTAAGTTGGTTTTTCCACCTATGGGATTTCCCCATGTATTTCACCCAGAAGCATAGAGGGTGGGGACTGGAAAAGTTGACCCCCTCCTAACCATACCCAAGCGCTAGGAATCTGTTGGCAAGGTCAGTTTTGCTCTCTGAATTCAAGGGGACCTAACCCTAACCCTAAGTTGGTTTTTCCACCTATGGGATTTCCCCATGTATTTCACCCAGAAGCATAGAGGGTGGGGACTGGAAAAGTTGACCCCCTCCTAACCATACCCAAGCGCTAGGAATCTGTTGGCAAGGTCAGTTTTGCTCTCTGAATTCAAGGGGACCTAACCCTAACCCTAAGTTGGTTTTTCCACCTATGGGATTTCCCCATGTATTTCACCCAGAAGCATAGAGGGTGGGGACTGGAAAAGTTGACCCCCTCCTAACCATACCCAAGCGCTAGGAATCTGTTGGCAAGGTCAGTTTTGCTCTCTGAATTCAAGGGGACCTAACCCTAACCCTAAGTTGGTTTTTCCACCTATGGGATTTCCCCATGTATTTCACCCAGAAGCATAGAGGGTGGGGACTGGAAAAGTTGACCCCCTCCTAATCATACCCAAGCGCTAGGAATCTGTTGGCAAGGTCAGTTTTGCTCTCTGAATTCAAGGGGACCTAACCCTAACCCTAAGTTGGTTTTTCCACCTATGGGATTTCCCCATGTATTTCACCCAGAAGCATAGAGGGTGGGGACTGGAAAAGTTGACCCCCTCCTAACCATACCCAAGCGCTAGGAATCTGTTGGCAAGGTCAGTTTTGCTCTCTGAATTCAAGGGGACCTAACCCTAACCCTAAGTTGGTTTTTCCACCTATGGGATTTCCCCATGTATTTCACCCAGAAGCATAGAGGGTGGGGACTGGAAAAGTTGACCCCCTCCTAACCATACCCAAGCGCTAGGAATCTGTTGGCAAGGTCAGTTTTGCTCTCTGAATTCAAGGGGACCTAACCCTAACCCTAAGTTGGTTTTTCCACCTATGGGATTTCCCCATGTATTTCACCCAGAAGCATAGAGGGTGGGGACTGGAAAAGTTGACCCCCTCCTAACCATACCCAAGCGCTAGGAATCTGTTGGCAAGGTCAGTTTTGCTCTCTGAATTCAAGGGGACCTAACCCTAACCCTAAGTTGGTTTTTCCACCTATGGGATTTCCCCATGTATTTCACCCAGAAGCATAGAGGGTGGGGACTGGAAAAGTTGACCCCCTCCTAACCATACCCAAGCGCTAGGAATCTGTTGGCAAGGTCAGTTTTGCTCTCTGAATTCAAGGGGACCTAACCCTAACCCTAAGTTGGTTTTTCCACCTATGGGATTTCCCCATGTATTTCACCCAGAAGCATAGAGGGTGGGGACTGGAAAAGTTGACCCCCTCCTAACCATACCCAAGCGCTAGGAATCTGTTGGCAAGGTCAGTTTTGCTCTCTGAATTCAAGGGGACCTAACCCTAACCCTAAGTTGGTTTTTCCACCTATGGGATTTCCCCATGTATTTCACCCAGAAGCATAGAGGGTGGGGACTGGAAAAGTTGACCCCCTCCTAACCATACCCAAGCGCTAGGAATCTGTTGGCAAGGTCAGTTTTGCTCTCTGAATTCAAGGGGACCTAACCCTAACCCTAAGTTGGTTTTTCCACCTATGGGATTTCCCCATGTATTTCACCCAGAAGCATAGAGGGTGGGGACTGGAAAAGTTGACCCCCTCCTAACCATACCCAAGCGCTAGGAATCTGTTGGCAAGGTCAGTTTTGCTCTCTGAATTCAAGGGGACCTAACCCTAACCCTAAGTTGGTTTTTCCACCTATGGGATTTCCCCATGTATTTCACCCAGAAGCATAGAGGGTGGGGACTGGAAAAGTTGACCCCCTCCTAACCATACCCAAGCGCTAGGAATCTGTTGGCAAGGTCAGTTTTGCTCTCTGAATTCAAGGGGACCTAACCCTAACCCTAAGTTGGTTTTTCCACCTATGGGATTTCCCCATGTATTTCACCCAGAAGCATAGAGGGTGGGGACTGGAAAAGTTGACCCCCTCCTAACATACCCAAGCGCTAGGAATCTGTTGGCAAGGTCAGTTTTGCTCTCTGAATTCAAGGGACCTAACCCTAACCCTAAGTTGGTTTTTCCACCTATGGGATTTCCCCATGTATTTCACCCAGAAGCATAGAGGGTGGGGACTGGAAAAGTTGACCCCCTCCTAACCATACCCAAGCGCTAGGAATCTGTTGGCAAGGTCAGTTTTGCTCTCTGAATTCAAGGGGACCTAACCCTAACCCTAAGTTGGTTTTTCCACCTATGGGATTTCCCCATGTATTTCACCCAGAAGCATAGAGGGTGGGGACTGGAAAAGTTGACCCCCTCCTAACCATACCCAAGCGCTAGGAATCTGTTGGCAAGGTCAGTTTTGCTCTCTGAATTCAAGGGGACCTAACCCTAACCCTAAGTTGGTTTTTCCACCTATGGGATTTCCCCATGTATTTCACCCAGAAGCATAGAGGGTGGGGACTGGAAAAGTTGACCCCCTCCTAAACATACCCAAGCGCTAGGAATCTGTTGGCAAGGTCAGTTTTGCTCTCTGAATTCAAGGGGACCTAACCCTAACCCTAAGTTGGTTTTTCCACCTATGGGATTTCCCCATGTATTTCACCCAGAAGCATAGAGGGTGGGGACTGGAAAAGTTGACCCCCTCCTAACATACCCAAGCGCTAGGAATCTGTTGGCAAGGTCAGTTTTGCTCTCTGAATTCAAGGGGACCTAACCCTAACCCTAAGTTGGTTTTTCCACCTATGGGATTTCCCCATGTATTTCACCCAGAAGCATAGAGGGTGGGGACTGGAAAAGTTGACCCCCTCCTAACCATACCCAAGCGCTAGGAATCTGTTGGCAAGGTCAGTTTTGCTCTCTGAATTCAAGGGGACCTAACCCTAACCCTAAGTTGGTTTTTCCACCTATGGGATTTCCCCATGTATTTCACCCAGAAGCATAGAGGGTGGGGACTGGAAAAGTTGACCCCCTCCTAACCATACCCAAGCGCTAGGAATCTGTTGGCAAGGTCAGTTTTGCTCTCTGAATTCAAGGGGACCTAACCCTAACCCTAAGTTGGTTTTTCCACCTATGGGATTTCCCCATGTATTTCACCCAGAAGCATAGAGGGTGGGGACTGGAAAAGTTGACCCCTCCTAACCATACCCAAGCGCTAGGAATCTGTTGGCAAGGTCAGTTTTGCTCTCTGAATTCAAGGGGACCTAACCCTAACCCTAAGTTGGTTTTTCCACCTATGGGATTTCCCCATGTATTTCACCCAGAAGCATAGAGGGTGGGGACTGGAAAAGTTGACCCCCTCCTAACCATACCCAAGCGCTAGGAATCTGTTGGCAAGGTCAGTTTTGCTCTCTGAATTCAAGGGGACCTAACCCTAACCCTAAGTTGGTTTTTCCACCTATGGGATTTCCCCATGTATTTCACCCAGAAGCATAGAGGGTGGGGACTGGAAAAGTTGACCCCCTCCTAACCATACCCAAGCGCTAGGAATCTGTTGGCAAGGTCAGTTTTGCTCTCTGAATTCAAGGGGACCTAACCCTAACCCTAAGTTGGTTTTTCCACCTATGGGATTTCCCCATGTATTTCACCCAGAAGCATAGAGGGTGGGGACTGGAAAAGTTGACCCCCTCCTAACCATACCCAAGCGCTAGGAATCTGTTGGCAAGGTCAGTTTTGCTCTCTGAATTCAAGGGGACCTAACCCTAACCCTAAGTTGGTTTTTCCACCTATGGGATTTCCCCATGTATTTCACCCAGAAGCATAGAGGGTGGGGACTGGAAAAGTTGACCCCCTCCTAACCATACCCAAGCGCTAGGAATCTGTTGGCAAGGTCAGTTTTGCTCTCTGAATTCAAGGGGACCTAACCCTAACCCTAAGTTGGTTTTTCCACCTATGGGATTTCCCCATGTATTTCACCCAGAAGCATAGAGGGTGGGGACTGGAAAAGTTGACCCCCTCCTAACCATACCCAAGCGCTAGGAATCTGTTGGCAAGGTCAGTTTTGCTCTCTGAATTCAAGGGGACCTAACCCTAACCCTAAGTTGGTTTTTCCACCTATGGGATTTCCCCATGTATTTCACCCAGAAGCATAGAGGGTGGGGACTGGAAAAGTTGACCCCCTCCTAACCATACCCAAGCGCTAGGAATCTGTTGGCAAGGTCAGTTTTGCTCTCTGAATTCAAGGGGACCTAACCCTAACCCTAAGTTGGTTTTTCCACCTATGGGATTTCCCCATGTATTTCACCCAGAAGCATAGAGGGTGGGGACTGGAAAAGTTGACCCCTCCTAACCATACCCAAGCGCTAGGAATCTGTTGGCAAGGTCAGTTTTGCTCTCCGAATTCAAGGGGACCTAACCCTAACCCTAAGTTGGTTTTTCCACCTATGGGATTTCCCCATGTATTTCACCCAGAAGCATAGAGGGTGGGGACTGGAAAAGTTGACCCCCTCCTAACCATACCCAAGCGCTAGGAATCTGTTGGCAAGGTCAGTTTTGCTCTCTGAATTCAAGGGGACCTAACCCTAACCCTAAGTTGGTTTTTCCACCTATGGGATTTCCCCATGTATTTCACCCAGAAGCATAGAGGGTGGGGACTGGAAAAGTTGACCCCCTCCTAACCATACCCAAGCGCTAGGAATCTGTTGGCAAGGTCAGTTTTGCTCTCTGAATTCAAGGGGACCTAACCCTAACCCTAAGTTGGTTTTTCCACCTATGGGATTTCCCCATGTATTTCACCCAGAAGCATAGAGGGTGGGGACTGGAAAAGTTGACCCCCTCCTAACCATACCCAAGCGCTAGGAATCTGTTGGCAAGGTCAGTTTTGCTCTCTGAATTCAAGGGGACCTAACCCTAACCCTAAGTTGGTTTTTCCACCTATGGGATTTCCCCATGTATTTCACCCAGAAGCATAGAGGGTGGGGACTGGAAAAGTTGACCCCCTCCTAAACATACCCAAGCGCTAGGAATCTGTTGGCAAGGTCAGTTTTGCTCTCTGAATTCAAGGGGACCTAACCCTAACCCTAAGTTGGTTTTTCCACCTATGGGATTTCCCCATGTATTTCACCCAGAAGCATAGAGGGTGGGGACTGGAAAAGTTGACCCCTCCTAACCATACCCAAGCGCTAGGAATCTGTTGGCAAGGTCAGTTTTGCTCTCTGAATTCAAGGGGACCTAACCCTAACCCTAAGTTGGTTTTTCCACCTATGGGATTTCCCCATGTATTTCACCCAGAAGCATAGAGGGTGGGGACTGGAAAAGTTGACCCCCTCCTAACCATACCCAAGCGCTAGGAATCTGTTGGCAAGGTCAGTTTTGCTCTCTGAATTCAAGGGGACCTAACCCTAACCCTAAGTTGGTTTTTCCACCTATGGGATTTCCCCATGTATTTCACCCAGAAGCATAGAGGGTGGGGACTGGAAAAGTTGACCCCCTCCTAACCATACCCAAGCGCTAGGAATCTGTTGGCAAGGTCAGTTTTGCTCTCTGAATTCAAGGGGACCTAACCCTAACCCTAAGTTGGTTTTTCCACCTATGGGATTTCCCCATGTATTTCACCCAGAAGCATAGAGGGTGGGGACTGGAAAAGTTGACCCCCTCCTAACCATACCCAAGCGCTAGGAATCTGTTGGCAAGGTCAGTTTTGCTCTCTGAATTCAAGGGGACCTAACCCTAACCCTAAGTTGGTTTTTCCACCTATGGGATTTCCCCATGTATTTCACCCAGAAGCATAGAGGGTGGGGACTGGAAAAGTTGACCCCTCCTAACCATACCCAAGCGCTAGGAATCTGTTGGCAAGGTCAGTTTTGCTCTCTGAATTCAAGGGGACCTAACCCTAACCCTAAGTTGGTTTTTCCACCTATGGGATTTCCCCATGTATTTCACCCAGAAGCATAGAGGGTGGGGACTGGAAAAGTTGACCCCCTCCTAACCATACCCAAGCGCTAGGAATCTGTTGGCAAGGTCAGTTTTGCTCTCTGAATTCAAGGGGACCTAACCCTAACCCTAAGTTGGTTTTTCCACCTATGGGATTTCCCCATGTATTTCACCCAGAAGCATAGAGGGTGGGGACTGGAAAAGTTGACCCCCTCCTAATCATACCCAAGCGCTAGGAATCTGTTGGCAAGGTCAGTTTTGCTCTCTGAATTCAAGGGGACCTAACCCTAACCCTAAGTTGGTTTTTCCACCTATGGGATTTCCCCATGTATTTCACCCAGAAGCATAGAGGGTGGGGACTGGAAAAGTTGACCCCCTCCTAACCATACCCAAGCGCTAGGAATCTGTTGGCAAGGTCAGTTTTGCTCTCTGAATTCAAGGGGACCTAACCCTAACCCTAAGTTGGTTTTTCCACCTATGGGATTTCCCCATGTATTTCACCCAGAAGCATAGAGGGTGGGGACTGGAAAGTTGACCCCCTCCTAACCATACCCAAGCGCTAGGAATCTGTTGGCAAGGTCAGTTTTGCTCTCTGAATTCAAGGGGACCTAACCCTAACCCTAAGTTGGTTTTTCCACCTATGGGATTTCCCCATGTATTTCACCCAGAAGCATAGAGGGTGGGGACTGGAAAAGTTGACCCCCTCCTAACATACCCAAGCGCTAGGAATCTGTTGGCAAGGTCAGTTTTGCTCTCTGAATTCAAGGGGACCTAACCCTAACCCTAAGTTGGTTTTTCCACCTATGGGATTTCCCCATGTATTTCACCCAGAAGCATAGAGGGTGGGGACTGGAAAGTTGACCCCCTCCTAATCCTACCCAAGCGCTAGGAATCTGTTGGCAAGGTCAGTTTTGCTCTCTGAATTCAAGGGGACCTAACCCTAACCCTAAGTTGGTTTTTCCACCTATGGGATTTCCCCATGTATTTCACCCAGAAGCATAGAGGGTGGGGACTGGAAAAGTTGACCCCCTCCTAACCATACCCAAGCGCTAGGAATCTGTTGGCAAGGTCAGTTTTGCTCTCTGAATTCAAGGGGACCTAACCCTAACCCTAAGTTGGTTTTTCCA
>JAKKIB010000028.1:0-81416 GCA_023089585.1 Melophagus ovinus
CAACTCCACTCAACTCCACTCGCACTCCACTCAACTCCACTCAACTCCACTCAACTCCACTCAACTCCACTCAACTCCACTCAACTCCACTCAACTCCACTCAACTCCACTCAACTCCACTCAACTCCACTCAACTCCACTCCAACTCCACTCAACTCCACTCAACTCCACTCAACTCCACTCAACTCCACTCAACTCCACTCAACTCCACTCAACTCCACTCAACTCCACTCAACTCCACTCAACTCCACTCAACTCCACTCAACTCCACTCCACTCCACTCAACTCCACTCCAACTCCACTCAACTCCACTCAACTCCACTCAACTCCACTCAACTCCACTCAACTCCACTCAACTCCACTCAACTCCACTCAACTCCACTCAACCCACTCAACTCCACTCAACTCCACTCAACTCCACTCAACTCCACTCAACTCCACTCAACTCCACTCAACTCCACTCAACTCCACTCAACTCCACTCAACTCCACTCAACTCCACTCAACTCCACTCAACTCCACTCAACTCCACTCAACTCCACTCAACTCCACTCAACTCCACTCAACTCCACTCAACTCCACTCAACTCCACTCAACTCCACTCAACTCCCACTCAACTCCACTCAACTCCACTCAACTCCACTCAACTCCACTCAACTCCACTCAACTCCACGCAACTCCCACTCAACTCCACTCAACTCCACTCAACTCCACCCAACTCCACTCAACTCCACTCAACTCCACTCAACTCCACTCAACTCCACTCAACTCCACTCAACTCCACTCAACTCCACTCAACTCCACTCCACTCCACCACTCAACTCCACTCAACTCCACTCCACTCCACTCCAACTCCACTCAACTCCACTCAACTCCACTCAACTCCACTCACTCCACTCAACTCCACTCAACTCCACTCAACTCCACTCAACTCCACTCAACTCCACTCAACTCCACTCAACTCCACTCACTCCACTCAACTCCACTCAACTCCACTCAACTCCACTCAACTCCACTCAACTCCACTCAACTCCACTCAACTCCACTCCAACTCCACTCAACTCCACTCAACTCCACTCAACTCCACTCAACTCCACTCAACTCCACTCAACTCCACTCAACCCCACTCAACTCCACTCAACTCCACTCAACTCCACTCAACTCCACTCAACTCCACTCAACCCCACTCAACTCCACTCAACTCCACTCAACTCCACTCAACGCCACTCAACTCCACTCAACTCCACTCAACTCCACTCAACTCCCACTCAACCCACTCAACTCCACTCAACTCCACTCAACTCCACCCAACTCCACTCAACTCCACTCAACTCCACTCAACTCCACTCAACTCCACTCAACTCCACTCAACTCCACTCAACTCCACTCAACTCCACTCAACTCCACTCAACTCCACTCCACTCCACTCAACTCCACTCCACTCCACTCAACTCCACTCAACTCCACTCAACTCCACTCAACTCCACTCAACTCCACTCAACTCCACTCAACTCCACTCAACTCCACTCAACTCCACTCAACTCCACTCAACTCCACTCAACTCCACTCAACTCCACGCAACTCCACTCAACTCCACTCAACTCCACTCAACTCCACTCAACTCCACTCAACTCCACTCAACTCCACTCAACTCCACTCAACTCCACTCAACTCTCACTCAACTCCACTCAACTCCACTCAACTCCACTCAACTCCACTCAACTCCACTCAACTCCACTCAACTCCACTCAACCCACTCAACTCCACTCAACTCCACTCAACTCCACTCAACTCCACTCCACTCCACTCAACTCCACTCAACTCCACTCAACTCCACTCAACTCCACTCACCCACTCACTCCACTCAACTCCACTCAACTCCACTCAACTCCACTCAACTCCTCCACTCAACTCCACTCAACTCCACTCAACTCCACTCAACTCCACTCAACTCCACTCAACTCACTCAACTCCACTCAACTCCACTCAACTCCACTCAACTCCACTCAACTCCACTCAACTCCCACTCAACTCCACTCAACTCCACTCAACTCCCACTCCACTCCACTCCACTCCACTCCACTCCACTCCACTCCACTCCACCTCCACTCAACTCCACTCAACTCCACTCAACTCCACTCAACTCCACTCAACTCCACTCAACTCCACTCAACTCCACTCAACTCCACTCAACTCCACTCAACTCCACTCAACTCCACTCAACTCCACTCAACTCCACTCCAAACTCCACTCAACTCCACTCAACTCCACTCAACTCCACTCAACTCCACTCAACTCCACTCAACTCCACTCAACTCCACTCAACTCCACTCAACTCCACTCAACTCCACTCAACTCCCACTCACTCCACTCAACTCCACTCAAACCCACTCAACTCCACTCAACTCCACTCAACTCCACTCAACTCCACTCAACTCCACTCAACTCCACTCAACTCCACTCAACTCCACTCAACTCCACTCAACTCCACTCAACTCCACTCAACTCCACTCAACTCCACTCAACTCCACTCAACTCCACTCAACTCCACTCAACTCCACTCAACTCCACTCAACTCCACTCAACTCCACTCAACTCCACTCAACTCCACTCAACTCCACTCAACTCCACTCAACTCCACTCAACTCCACTCAACTCCACTCAACTCCACTCAACTCCACTCAACTCCACTCAACTCCACTCAACTCGCCACTCAACTCCACTCAACTCCACTCAACCCACTCCAACTCCACTCAACTCCACTCCAACTCCACTCAACTCCACTCCAACTCCACTCAACTCCACTCAACTCCACTCAACTCCACTCAACTCCACTCAACTCCACTCAACTCCACTCAACCCACTCAACTCCACTCAACTCCACTCAACTCCACTCAACTCCACTCAACTCCACTCCACTCCACTCCACTCACTCCACTCCACTCCTCCACTCAACTCCACTCCACCCACTCCACTCCACTCCACTCCACCCACTCAACTCCACTCAACTCCACTCAACTCCACTCAACTCCACTCAACTCCACTCAACTCCACTCAACTCCACTCAACTCCACTCAACTCCACTCAACTCCACTCAACTCCACTCAACTCCACTCAACTCCACTCACTCCACTCAACTCCACTCAACTCCACTCAACTCCACTCAACTCCACTCAACTCCACTCAACTCCACTCAACTCCACTCAACTCCACTCAACTCCACTCAACTCCACTCAACTCCACTCAACTCCACTCAACTCCACTCAACTCCACTCAACTCCACTCAAACTCCACCCAACTCCACTCAACTCCACTCAACTCCACTCAACTCCACTCAACTCCACTCAACTCCACTCAACTCCACTCAACTCCACTCAACTCCACTCAACTCCACTCAACTCCACTCAACTCCACTCAACTCCACTCACTCCACTCCACTCCACTCCTCTCCACTCCACTCCACTCAACTCCACTCAACTCCACTCCACTCCACTCAACTCCACTCCAACTCCACTCAACTCCACTCAACTCCACTCCACTCCACTCCAACTCCACTCCCACTCCACTCCACTCCACTCCACTCCACTCCACTCCACTCCACTCCACTCCACTCCACTCCACTCCACTCCACTCCACTCCACTCCACTCCACTCCACTCCACTCCACCCACTCCACTCCACTCCACCCACTCCACTCCACCCCTCCACTCCACTCCACTCCACTCCACTCCACTCCACTCCACTCAACTCCACTCAACTCCACTCAACTCCACTCAACTCCACTCAACTCCACTCAACTCCACTCAACTCCACTCAACTCCACTCAACTCCACTCAACTCCACTCAACTCCACTCAACTCCACTCAACTCCACTCAACTCCACTCAACTCCACTCAACTCCACTCAACTCCACTCAACCCACTCAACTCCACTCAACTCCACTCAACTCCACTCAACTCCACTCAACTCCACTCAACTCCACTCAACTCCACTCAACTCCACTCAACTCCACTCAACTCCACTCAACTCCACTCAACTCCACTCAACTCCACTCAACTCCACTCAACCCCACTCAACTCCCCACTCAACTCCACTCAACTCCACTCAACTCCACTCAACTCCACTCAACTCCACTCAACTCCACTCAACTCCACTCAACTCCACTCAACCCCACTCAACTCCACTCAAACTCCACTCAACTCCACTCAACTCCACTCAACTCCACTCAACTCCACTCAACTCCACTCAACTCCACTCAACTCCACTCAACTCCACTCAACTCCACTCAACTCCACTCAACTCCACTCAACTCCACTCAACTCCACTCAACTCCACTCAACTCCACTCAACTCCACTCAACTCCACTCAACTCCACTCAACTCCACTCAACTCCACTCAACTCCACTCAACTCCACTCAACTCCACTCAACTCCACTCAACTCCACTCAACTCCACTCAAACTCACAACTCCACTCCACTCCACTCAACTCCACTCAACTCCACTCAACTCCACTCAACTCCACTCAACTCCACTCAACTCCACTCAACTCCACTCAACTCCCTCAACTCCCACTCAACTCCACTCACTCCACTCAACTCCACTCAACTCCACTCAACTCCACTCAACTCCACTCAACTCCACTCAACTCACTCAACTCCACTCAACTCCACTCAACTCCACTCAACTCCACTCAACTCCACTCAACTCCACTCAACTCCACTCAACTCCACTCAACTCCACTCAACTCCACTCAACTCCACTCACTCCCACTCAACTCCACTCAACTCCACTCAACTCCACTCAACTCCACTCAACTCCACTCAACTCCACTCAACTCCACTCAACTCCACTCCAACTCCACTCAACTCCACTCAACTCCACTCAACTCCACTCAACTCCACTCAACTCCACTCAACTCCACTCAACTCCACTCAACTCCACTCAACTCCACTCACTCCACTCAACTCCACTCAACTCCACTCAACTCCACTCAACTCCACTCAACTCCACTCAACTCCACTCAACTCCACTCAACTCCACTCAACTCCACTCAACTCCACTCAACTCCACTCAACTCCACTCAACTCCACTCAACTCCACTCAACTCCACTCAACTCCACTCAACTCCACTCAACTCCACTCAACTCCACTCAACTCCACTCAACTCCACTCAACTCCACTCAACTCCACTCAACTCCACTCAACTCCACTCAACTCCACTCAACTCCACTCAACTCCACTCAACTCCACTCAACTCCACTCAACGCCACTCAACTCCACTCAACTCCACTCAACTCCACTCAACTCCACTCAACTCCACTCAACTCCACTCAACTCCACTCAACTCCACTCAACTCCACTCAACTCCACTCAACTCCACTCAACTCCACTCAACTCCACTCAACTCCACTTCTCCACTCCACTCAACTCCACTCAACTCCACTCAACTCCACTCAACTCCACTCAACTCCACTCAACTCCACTCAACTCCACTCAACTCCACTCAACTCCACTCAACTCCACTCAACTCCACTCAACTCCACTCCAACTCCACTCAACTCCCACTCAACTCCACTCAACTCCACTCAACTCCACTCAACTCCACTCAACTCCACTCAACTCCACTCAACTCCACTCAACTCCACTCAACTCCACTCAACTCCACTCAACTCCACTCAACTCCACTCAACTCCACTCAACTCCACTCAACTCCACTCAACTCCACTCAACTCCACTCAACTCCACTCAACTCCACTCAACTCCACTCAACTCCACTCAACTCCACTCAACTCCACTCAACTCCACTCAACTCCACTCAACTCCACTCAACTCCACTCAACTCCACTCAACTCCACTCAACTCCACTCAACGCTCACTCAACTCCACGCACTCCACTCAACTCCACTCAACTCCACTCAACTCCACTCAACTCCACTCAACTCCACTCCAACGCAAACTCCACTCAACTCCACTCAACTCCACTCAACTCCACTCAACTCCACTCAACTCCACTCAACTCCACTCAACTCCACTCAAACTCCACTCAACTCCACTCAACTCCACTCAACTCCACTCAACTCCACTCAACTCCACTCAACTCCACTCAACTCCACTCAACTCCACTCAACTCCACTCAACTCCACTCAACTCCACTCAACTCCACTCAACTCCACTCAACTCCACTCAACTCCACTCAACTCCACTCAACTCCACTCAACTCCACTCAACCCACTCAACTCCACTCAACTCCACTCAACTCCACTCAACTCCACTCAACTCCACTCAACTCCACTCAACTCCACTCAACTCCACTCAACTCCACTCAACTCCACTCAACTCCACTCAACTCCACTCAACCCACTCAACTCCACTCAACTCCACTCAACTCCACTCAACTCCACTCAACTCCACTCAACTCCACTCAACTCCACTCACTCCACTCAACTCCACTCAACTCCACTCAACTCCACTCAACTCCACTCAACTCCACTCAACTCCACTCAACTCCACTCAACTCCACTCAACTCCACTCAACTCCACTCAACTCCACTCCACCCACTCAACTCCACTCAACTCCACTCAACTCCACTCAACTCCACTCAACTCCACTCAACTCCACTCAACTCCACTCAACTCCACTCAACTCCACTCAACTCCACTCAACTCCACTCAACTCCACTCAACTCCACTCAACTCCACTCAACTCCACTCAACTCCACTCAACTCCACTCAACTCCACTCAACTCCACTCAACTCCACTCAACTCCACTCAACTCCACTCAACTCCACTCAACTCCACTCAACTCCACTCAACTCCACTCAACTCCACTCAACTCCACTCAACTCCACTCAACTCCACTCAACTCCACTCAACTCCACTCAACTCCACTCAACTCCACTCAACTCCACTCAACTCCACTCAACTCCACTCAACTCCACTCAACTCCACTCAACTCCACTCAACTCCACTCAACTCCACTCAACTCCACTCAACTCCACTCAACTCCACTCAACTCCACTCAACTCCACTCAACTCCACTCAACTCCACTCAACTCCACTCAACTCCACTCAACTCCACTCAACTCCACTCAACTCCACTCAACTCCACTCAACTCCACTCAACTCCACTCAACTCCACTCAACTCCACTCAACTCCACTCAACACTCCACTCAACTCCACTCAACTCCACTCACTCCACTCAACTCCACTCAACTCCACTCAACTCCACTCAACTCCACTCAACCCTCCACTCAACTCCACTCAACTCCACTCAACTCCCACTCAACTCCACTCAACTCCACTCAACTCCACTCACTCCACTCAACTCCACTCAACTCCACTCAACTCCACTCAACTCCACTCAACTCCACTCCACTCCACTCAACTCCACTCCACTCCACTCCACTCCACTCCACTCCACTCCACTCCACTCCACTCCACTCCACTCCACTCAACTCCACTCCACTCCACTCAACTCCACTCAACTCCACTCAACTCCACGCAACTCCACTCAACTCCACTCAACTCCACTCAACTCCACTCAACTCCACTCAACTCCACTCAACTCCACTCAACTCCACTCAACTCCACTCAACTCCACTCAACTCCCTCTCAACTCCACTCAACTCCACTCAACTCCACTCAACTCCACTCAACTCCACTCAACTCCACTCAACTCCACTCAACTCCACTCAACTCCACTCAACTCCACTCAACTCCACTCAACTCCACTCAACTCCACTCAACTCCACTCAACTCCACTCAACTCCACTCAACTCCACTCAACTCCACTCAACTCCACTCAACTCCACTCAACTCCACTCAACTCCACTCAACTCCACTCAACTCCACTCAACTCCACTCAACTCCACTCAACTCCACTCAACTCCACTCAACTCCACTCAACTCCACTCAACTCCACTCAACTCCACTCAACTCCACTCAACTCCACTCAACTCCACTCCACTCCACTCCACTCCACTCCACCCTCCACTCCACTCCACTCCACTCCACTCCACTCCACTCCACTCACTCCACTCCACTCCACTCCACTCACTCCCACTCCACTCCACTCCACTCCACTCCAACTCCACTCAACTCCACTCAACTCCACTCCACTCCACTCCACCCACTCCTCCCTCCACCCAACTCCACTCCCACTCCACTCCACTCCACTCCACTCCACTCAACTCCACTCCACCAACTCCACTCCCACTCCACTCAACTCACTCAACTCCACTCAACTCCACTCAACTCCACTCAACTCCACTCAACTCCACTCAACTCCACTCAACTCCACTCAACTCCACTCAACTCCACTCAACTCCACTCAACTCCACTCAACTCCACTCAACTCCACTCAACTCCACTCAACTCCACTCAACTCCACTCAACTCCACTCAACTCCACTCAACTCCACTCAACTCCACTCAACTCCACTCAACTCCACTCAACTCCACTCAACTCCACTCAACTCCACTCAACTCCACTCAACTCCACTCAACTCCACTCAACTCCACTCAACTCCACTCAACTCCACTCAACTCCACTCAACTCCACTCAACTCCACTCAACTCCACTCAACTCCACTCAACTCCACTCAACTCCACTCAACCCCAACTCCAAACTCCACTCAACTCCACTCAACTCCACTCAACTCCACTCAACTCCACTCAACTCCACTCAACTCCACTCAACTCCACTCAACTCCACTCAACTCCACTCAACTCCACTCAACTCCACTCAACTCCACTCAACTCCACTCAACTCCACTCAACTCCACTCAACTCCACTCAACTCCACTCAACTCCACTCAACTCCACTCAACTCCACTCAACTCCACTCAACTCCACTCAACTCCACTCAACTCCACTCAACTCCACTCAACTCCACTCAACTCCACTCAACTCCAACTCCACTCCACTCCACTCAACTCCACTCAACTCCACTCAACTCCACTCAACTCCACTCAACTCCACTCAACTCCACTCAACTCCACTCAACTCCACTCAACTCCACTCAACTCCACTCAACTCCACTCAACTCCACTCAACTCCACTCAACTCCACTCAACTCCACTCAACTCCACTCAACTCCACTCAACTCCACTCCAACTCCACTCAACTCCACTCAAACTCCACTCAACTCCACTCAACTCCACTCAACTCCACTCAACTCCACTCAACTCCACTCAACTCCACTCAACTCCACTCAACTCCACTCAACTCCACTCAACTCCACTCAACTCCACTCAACTCCACTCAACTCCACTCAACTCCACTCAACTCCACTCAACTCCACTCAACTCCACTCAACTCCCACTCAACTCCACTCAACTCCACTCAACTCCACTCAACTCCACTCAACTCCACTCAACTCCACTCAACTCCACTCAACTCCACTCAACTCCACTCAACTCCACTCAACTCCACTCAACTCCACTCAACTCCACTCAACTCCACTCAACTCCACTCAACTCCACTCAACTCCACTCAACTCCACTCAACTCCACTCAACTCCACTCAACTCCACTCAACTCCACTCAACTCCACTCAACTCCACTCAACTCCACTCAACTCCACTCAACTCCACTCAACTCCACTCAACTCCACTCAACTCCACTCAACTCCACTCAACTCCACTCAACTCCACTCAACTCCACTCAACTCCACTCAACTCCACTCAACTCCACTCAACTCCACTCAACTCCACTCAACTCCACTCAACTCCACTCAACTCCACTCAACTCCACTCACTCCACTCAACTCCACTCCACTCCACTCAACTCCACTCAACTCCACTCCACTCCACTCCACTCAACTCCACTCCACTCCACTCCACTCAACTCCACTCAACTCCACTCAACTCCACTCAACTCCACTCAACTCCACTCAACTCCACTCAACTCCACTCAACTCCACTCAACTCCACTCAACTCCACTCAACTCCACTCAACTCACTCAACTCCACTCAACTCCACTCAACTCCACTCAACTCCACTCAACTCCACTCAACTCCACTCAACTCCACTCAACTCCACTCAACTCCACTCAACTCCACTCAACTCCACTCAACTCCACTCAACTCCACTCAACTCCACTCAACTCCACTCAACTCCACTCAACTCCACTCAACTCCACTCAACTCCACTCAACTCCACTCAACTCCACTCAACTCCACTCAACTCCACTCAACTCCACTCAACTCCACTCAACTCCACTCAACTCCACTCAACCCACTCAACTCCACTCAACTCCACTCAACTCCACTCAACTCCACTCAACTCCACTCCACTCCACTCTCCACTCCACTCACTCCACTCCACTCCACTCCACTCCACTCCACTCCACTCCACTCCACTCCACTCCACTCCACTCCACTCCACTCCCACCCACCCACTCCACTCCCACTCCACTCCACTCCACTCCACTCCACTCCACTCCACTCCACTCCAACTCCACCACTCCACTCCACTCCACCCACTCCACTCCACTCCACTCCACTCCACTCCACTCCACTCCACTCCACTCCACTCCACTCCACTCCACTCCACTCCACTCCACTCCCACTCCACTCCACTCCACTCCACTCCACTCCACTCAACTCCACTCAACTCCACTCCACTCCACTCAACTCCACTCCACTCCACTCCAACTCCACTCCACTCAACTCCACTCCACTCCACTCCACTCCACTCCACTCCACTCCACTCAACTCCACTCAACTCCACTCAACTCCACTCAACCACTCAACTCCACTCAACTCCACTCAACTCCACTCAACTCCACTCAACTCCACTCAACTCCACTCAACTCCACTCACTCCACTCAACTCCACTCAACTCCACTCAACTCCACTCAACTCCACTCAACTCCACTCAACTCCACTCAACTCCACTCAACTCCACTCAACTCCACTCAACTCCACTCAACTCCACTCAACTCCACTCAACTCCACTCAACTCCACTCAACTCCACTCAACTCCACTCAACTCCACTCAACTCCACTCAACTCCACTCAACTCCACTCAACTCCACTCAACTCCACTCAACTCCACTCAACTCCACTCAACTCCACTCAACTCCACTCAACTCCACTCAACTCCACTCAACTCCACTCAACTCCACTCAACTCCACTCAACTCCACTCAACTCCACTCAACTCCACTCAACTCCACTCAACTCCACTCAACTCCACTCAACTCCACTCAACTCCACTCAACTCCACTCAACTCCACTCAACTCCACTCAACTCCACTCAACTCCACTCAACTCCACTCAACTCCACTCAACTCCACTCAACTCCACTCAACTCCACTCAACTCCACTCAACTCCACTCAACTCCACTCAACTCCACTCAACTCCACTCAACTCCACTCAACTCCACTCAACTCCACTCAACTCCACTCAACTCCACTCAACTCCACTCAACTCCACTCAACTCCACTCAACTCCACTCAACTCCACTCAACTCCACTCAACTCCACTCAACTCCACTCAACTCCACTCAACTCCACTCAACTCCACTCAACTCCACTCAACTCCACTCAACTCCACTCAACTCCACTCAACTCCACTCAACTCCACTCAACTCCACTCAACTCCACTCAACTCCACTCAACTCCACTCAACTCCACTCAACTCCACTCAACTCCACTCAACTCCACTCAACTCCACTCAACTCCACTCAACTCCACTCCAACTCCACTCAACACCCACCTCCACTCACTCCACTCCACTCCACTCCACTCCCACTCCACTCCACTCCACCCACTCCACTCCACTCCACTCCACTCCAACTCCACTCCACTCCACTCAACTCCACTCAACTCCACTCCACTCCACTCCACTCCACCCACTCCACTCCACTCCACTCCACTCCACTCCACTCCACTCCACTCCAACTCCACTCAACTCCACTCAACTCCACTCAACTCCACTCAACTCCACTCAACTCCACTCAACTCCACTCAACTCCACTCAACTCCACTCAACTCCACTCAACTCCACTCCACTCCCCACTCAACTCCACTCAACTCCACTCAACTCCACTCAACTCCACTCAACTCCACTCAACTCCACTCAACTCCACTCAACTCCACTCAACTCCACTCAACTCCACTCAACTCCACTCAACTCCACTCAACTCCACTCAACTCCACTCAACTCCACTCAACTCCACTCAACTCCACTCAACTCCACTCAACTCCACTCAACTCCACTCAACTCCACTCAACTCCACTCAACTCCACTCAACTCCACTCACCAACTCCACTCAACCCACTCAACTCCACTCAACTCCACTCAACTCCACTCAACTCCACTCACTCCACTCAACTCCACTCAACTCCACTCAACTCCACTCAACTCCACTCAACTCCACTCAACTCCACTCAACTCCACTCCACTCCACTCCACTCCACTCCACTCCACTCCCACTCCACTCCACTCCACTCCACTCCACTCCACTCCACTCCACTCCACTCCACTCACTCCACTCCACGCCACTCCACTCCACTCCACTCCACTCCACTCCCCACTCCACTCCACTCCACTCCACTCCACTCCACTCCACTCCACTCCACTCCACTCCACTCCACTCTCCCCACTCCACTCCACTCCACTCCACTCCACTCCACTCACTCCACTCCACTCCACTCCACTCAACTCCACTCCACTCCACTCCACTCCACTCAACTCCACTCAACTCCACTCAACTCCACTCAACTCCACTCAACTCCACTCAACTCCACTCAACTCCACTCAACTCCACTCAACTCCACTCAACTCCACTCAACTCCACTCAACTCCACTCAACTCCACTCAACTCCACTCAAACTCCACTCAACTCCACTCAACTCCACTCAACTCCACTCAACTCCACTCAACTCCACTCAACTCCACTCAACTCCACTCAACTCCACTCAACTCCACTCAACTCCACTCAACTCCCACTCAACTCCACTCAACTCCACTCAACTCCACTCAACTCCACTCAACTCCACTCAACTCCACTCAACTCCACTCAACTCCACTCAACTCCACTCAACTCCACTCAACTCCACTCAACTCCACTCAACTCCACTCAACTCCACTCAACTCCACTCAACTCCACTCAACTCCACTCAACTCCACTCAACTCCACTCAACTCCACTCAACTCCACTCAACTCCACTCAACTCCACTCAACTCCACTCAACTCCACTCAACTCCACTCACTCCACTCAACTCCACTCAACTCCACTCAACTCCACTCAACTCCACTCAACTCCACTCAACTCCACTCAACTCCACTCAACTCCACTCAACTCCACTCAACTCCACTCAACTCCACTCAACTCCACTCAACTCCACTCAACTCCACTCAACTCCACTCAACTCCACTCAACTCCACTCAACTCCACTCAACTCCACTCAACTCCACTCAACTCCACTCAACTCCACTCAACTCCACTCAACTCCACTCAACTCCACTCAACTCCACTCAACTCCACTCAACTCCACTCAACTCCACTCAACTCCACTCAACTCCACTCAACTCCACTCAACTCCACTCAACTCCACTCAACTCCACTCAACTCCACTCAACTCCACTCAACTCCACTCAACTCCACTCAACTCCACTCAACTCCACTCAACTCCACTCAACTCCACTCAACTCCACTCAACTCCACTCAACTCCACTCAACTCCACTCAACTCCACTCAACTCCACTCAACTCCACTCAACTCCACTCAACTCCACTCAACTCCACTCAACTCCACTCAACTCCACTCAACTCCACTCAACTCCACTCAACTCCACTCAACTCCACTCAACTCCACTCAACTCCACTCAACTCCACTCAACTCCACTCAACTCCACTCAACTCCACTCAACTCCACTCAACTCCACTCAACTCCACTCAACTCCACTCAACTCCACTCAACTCCACTCAACTCCACTCAACTCCACTCAACTCCACTCAACTCCACTCAACTCCACTCAACTCCACTCAACTCCACTCAACTCCACTCAACTCCACTCAACTCCACTCAACTCCACTCAACTCCACTCAACTCCACTCAACTCCACTCAACTCCACTCAACTCCACTCAACTCCACTCAACTCCACTCAACTCCACTCAACTCCACTCAACTCCACTCAACTCCACTCAACTCCACTCAACTCCACTCAACTCCACTCAACTCCACTCAACTCCACTCAACTCCACTCAACTCCACTCAACTCCACTCAACTCCACTCAACTCCACTCAACTCCACTCAACTCCACTCAACTCCACTCAACTCCACTCAACTCCACTCAACTCCACTCAACTCCACTCAACTCCACTCAACTCCACTCAACTCCACTCAACTCCACTCAACTCCACTCAACTCCACTCAACTCCACTCAACTCCACTCACTCAACTCCACTCAACTCCACTCAACTCCACTCAACTCCACTCAACTCCACTCAACTCCACTCAACTCCACTCAACTCCACTCAACTCCACTCAACTCCACTCAACTCCACTCAACTCCACTCAACTCCACTCAACTCCACTCAACTCCACTCAACTCCACTCAACTCCACTCAACTCCACTCAACTCCACTCAACTCCACTCAACTCCACTCAACTCCACTCAACTCCACTCAACTCCACTCCACTCCACTCCACTCCACTCCACTCCACTCACTCAACTCCACTCAACTCCACTCAACTCCACTCAACTCCACTCAACTCCACTCAACTCCACTCAACTCCACTCAACTCCACTCAACTCCACTCAACTCCACTCAACTCCACTCAACTCCACTCAACTCCACTCAACTCCACTCAACTCCACTCAACTCCACTCAACTCCACTCAACTCCACTCAACTCCACTCAACTCCACTCAACTCCACTCAACTCCACTCAACTCCACTCAACTCCACTCAACTCCACTCAACTCCACTCAACTCCACTCAACTCCACTCAACTCCACTCAACTCCACTCAACTCCACTCAACTCCACTCAACTCCACTCAACTCCACTCAACTCCACTCAACTCCACTCAACTCCACTCAACTCCACTCAACTCCACTCCACTCCACTCCACTCCACTCCACTCCACTCCACTCCACTCCACTCCACTCCAACTCCACTCCACTCCACTCCACTCCACTCCACTCCACTCCACTCCACTCCACTCCACTCCACTCCACTCCACTCCACTCCACTCCACTCACTCCACTCCACTCCACTCCACTCCACCCACTCCACTCCACTCCACTCCACCACTCCACTCAACTCCACTCCACTCCACTCCACTCCACTCCACTCCACTCCACTCCACTCCACTCCACTCCACTCCACTCCACTCCACTCCACTCCACTCCACTCCACTCCACTCCACTCCACTCCACTCCACTCCACTCCACTCCACTCCACTCCACTCCACTCCACTCCACTCCACTCCACTCCACTCCACTCCACTCCACTCCACTCCACTCCACTCCACTCCACTCCACTCCACTCCACTCCACTCCACTCCACTCCACTCCACTCCACTCAACTCCACTCCACTCCACTCCACTCCACTCAACTCCACTCAACTCCACTCAACTCCACTCAACTCCACTCAACTCCACTCACTCCACTCAACTCCACTCAACTCCACTCAACTCCACTCAACTCCACTCAACTCCACTCAACTCCACTCAACTCCCACTCAACTCCACTCAACTCCACTCAACTCCACTCAACTCCACTCAACTCCACTCAACTCCACTCAACTCCACTCAACTCCACTCAACTCCACTCAACTCCACTCAACTCCACTCAACTCCACTCAACTCCACTCAACTCCACTCAACTCCACTCAACTCCACTCAACTCCACTCAACTCCACTCAACTCCACTCAACTCCACTCAACTCCACTCAACTCCACTCAACTCCACTCAACTCCACTCAACTCCACTCAACTCCACTCAACTCCACTCAACTCCACTCAACTCCACTCAACTCCACTCAACTCCACTCAACTCCACTCAACTCCACTCAACTCCACTCAACTCCACTCAACTCCACTCAACTCCACTCAACTCCACTCAACTCCACTCAACTCCACTCAACTCCACTCAACTCCACTCAACTCCACTCAACTCCACTCAACTCCACTCAACTCCACTCAACTCCACTCAACTCCACTCAACTCCACTCAACTCCACTCAACTCCACTCAACTCCACTCAACTCCACTCAACTCCACTCAACTCCACTCAACTCCACTCAACTCCACTCAACTCCACTCAACTCCACTCAACTCCACTCAACTCCACTCAACTCCACTCAACTCCACTCAACTCCACTCAACTCCACTCAACTCCACTCAACTCCACTCAACTCCACTCAACTCCACTCAACTCCACTCAACTCCACTCAACTCCACTCAACTCCACTCAACTCCACTCAACTCCACTCAACTCCACTCAACTCCACTCAACTCCACTCAACTCCACTCAACTCCACTCAACTCCACTCAACTCCACTCAACTCCACTCAACTCCACTCAACTCCACTCAACTCCACTCAACTCCACTCAACTCCACTCAACTCCACTCAACTCCACTCAACTCCACTCAACTCCACTCAACTCCACTCAACTCCACTCAACTCCACTCAACTCCACTCAACTCCACTCAACTCCACTCAACTCCACTCAACTCCACTCAACTCCACTCAACTCCACTCAACTCCACTCAACTCCACTCAACTCCACTCAACTCCACTCAACTCCACTCAACTCCACTCAACTCCACTCAACTCCACTCAACTCCACTCAACTCCACTCAACTCCACTCAACTCCACTCAACTCCACTCAACTCCACTCAACTCCACTCAACTCCACTCAACTCCACTCAACTCCACTCAACTCCACTCCAACTCCACTCAACTCCACTCAACTCCACTCAACTCCACTCAACTCCACTCAACTCCACTCAACTCCACTCAACTCCACTCAACTCCACTCAACTCCACTCAACTCCACTCAACTCCACTCAACTCCACTCAACTCCACTCAACTCCACTCAACTCCACTCAACTCCACTCAACTCCACTCAACTCCACTCAACTCCACTCAACTCCACTCAACTCCACTCAACTCCACTCAACTCCACTCAACTCCACTCAACTCCACTCAACTCCACTCAACTCCACTCAACTCCACTCAACTCCACTCAACTCCACTCAACTCCACTCAACTCCACTCAACTCCACTCAACTCCACTCAACTCCACTCAACTCCACTCAACTCCACTCAACTCCACTCAACTCCACTCAACTCCACTCAACTCCACTCAACTCCACTCAACTCCACTCAACTCCACTCAACTCCACTCAACTCCACTCAACTCCACTCAACTCCACTCAACTCCACTCAACTCCACTCAACTCCACTCAACTCCACTCAACTCCACTCAACTCCACTCAACTCCACTCAACTCCACTCAACTCCACTCAACTCCACTCAACTCCACTCAACTCCACTCAACTCCACTCAACTCCACTCAACTCCACTCAACTCCACTCAACTCCACTCAACTCCACTCAACTCCACTCAACTCCACTCAACTCCACTCAACTCCACTCAACTCCACTCAACTCCACTCAACTCAACTCCACTCAACTCCACTCAACTCCACTCAACTCCACTCAACTCCACTCAACTCCACTCAACTCCACTCAACTCCACTCAACTCCACTCAACTCCACTCAACTCCACTCAACTCCACTCAACTCCACTCAACTCCACTCAACTCCACTCAACTCCACTCAACTCCACTCAACTCCACTCAACTCCACTCAACTCCACTCAACTCCACTCAACTCCACTCAACTCCACTCAACTCCACTCAACTCCACTCAACTCCACTCAACTCCACTCAACTCCACTCAACTCCACTCAACTCCACTCAACTCCACTCAACTCCACTCAACTCCACTCAACTCCACTCAACTCCACTCAACTCCACTCAACTCCACTCAACTCCACTCAACTCCACTCAACTCCACTCAACTCCACTCAACTCCACTCAACTCCACTCAACTCCACTCAACTCCACTCAACTCCACTCAACTCCACTCAACTCCACTCAACTCCACTCAACTCCACTCAACTCCACTCAACTCCACTCAACTCCACTCAACTCCACTCAACTCCACTCAACTCCACTCAACTCCACTCAACTCCACTCAACTCCACTCCACTCCACTCAACTCCACTCAACTCCACTCAACTCCACTCAACTCCACTCAACTCCACTCAACTCCACTCAACTCCACTCAACTCCACTCAACTCCACTCAACTCCACTCAACTCCACTCAACTCCACTCAACTCCACTCAACTCCACTCAACTCCACTCAACTCCACTCAACTCCACTCAACTCCACTCAACTCCACTCAACTCCACTCAACTCCACTCAACTCCACTCAACTCCACTCAACTCCACTCAACTCCACTCAACTCCACTCAACTCCACTCAACTCCACTCAACTCCACTCAACTCCACTCAACTCCACTCAACTCCACTCAACTCCACTCAACTCCACTCAACTCCACTCAACTCCACTCAACTCCACTCAACTCCACTCAACTCCACTCAACTCCACTCAACTCCACTCAACTCCACTCAACTCCACTCAACTCCACTCAACTCCACTCAACTCCACTCAACTCCACTCAACTCCACTCAACTCCACTCAACTCCACTCAACTCCACTCAACTCCACTCAACTCCACTCAACTCCACTCAACTCCACTCAACTCCACTCAACTCCACTCAACTCCACTCAACTCCACTCAACTCCACTCAACTCCACTCAACTCCACTCAACTCCACTCAACTCCACTCAACTCCACTCAACTCCACTCAACTCCACTCCAACTCCACTCAACTCCACTCAACTCCACTCAACTCCACTCAACTCCACTCAACTCCACTCAACTCCACTCAACTCCACTCCACTCCACTCCACTCCACCCACTCCACTCCACTCCACTCCACTCCACTCCACTCCACTCCACTCCACTCCACTCCACTCCACTCCACTCCAACTCCACTCCACTCCACTCAACTCCACTCAACTCCACTCAACTCCACTCAACTCCACTCAACTCCACTCACTCCACTCCACTCCACTCAACTCCACTCAACTCCACTCAACTCCACTCAACTCCACTCAACTCCACTCAACTCCACTCAACTCCACTCAACTCCACTCAACTCCACTCAACTCCACTCAACTCCACTCAACTCCACTCAACTCCACTCAACTCCACTCAACTCCACTCAACTCCACTCAACTCCACTCAACTCCACTCAACTCCACTCACTCCACTCAACTCCACTCAACTCCACTCAACTCCACTCAACTCCACTCAACTCCACTCAACTCCACTCAACTCCACTCCACTCCACTCAACTCCACTCAACTCCACTCAACTCCACTCAACTCCACTCAACTCCACTCAACTCCACTCAACTCCACTCCACTCCACTCCACTCCACTCCACTCCACTCCACTCCACTCCACTCCACTCCACTCCACTCCACTCCACTCCACTCCACTCCACTCCACTCCACTCCACTCCACTCCACTCCACTCCACTCCACTCCACTCACTCCACTCCACTCCACTCCACTCCACTCCACTCCACTCCACTCCACTCCACTCCACTCAACTCCACTCAACTCCACTCAACTCCACTCAACTCCACTCAACTCCACTCAACTCCACTCAACTCCACTCAACTCCACTCAACTCCACTCAACTCCACTCAACTCCACTCAACTCCACTCAACTCCACTCAACTCCACTCAACTCCACTCAACTCCACTCAACTCCACTCAACTCCACTCAACTCCACTCAACTCCACTCAACTCCACTCAACTCCACTCAACTCCACTCAACTCCACTCAACTCCACTCAACTCCACTCAACTCCACTCAACTCCACTCAACTCCACTCAACTCCACTCAACTCCACTCAACTCCACTCAACTCCACTCAACTCCACTCAACTCCACTCAACTCCACTCAACTCCACTCAACTCCACTCAACTCCACTCAACTCCACTCAACTCCACTCAACTCCACTCAACTCCACTCAACTCCACTCAACTCCACTCAACTCCACTCAACTCCACTCAACTCCACTCAACTCCACTCAACTCCACTCAACTCCACTCAACTCCACTCAACTCCACTCAACTCCACTCAACTCCACTCAACTCCACTCAACTCCACTCAACTCCACTCAACTCCACTCAACTCCACTCAACTCCACTCAACTCCACTCAACTCCACTCAACTCCACTCAACTCCACTCAACTCCACTCAACTCCACTCAACTCCACTCAACTCCACTCAACTCCACTCAACTCCACTCAACTCCACTCAACTCCACTCAACTCCACTCAACTCCACTCAACTCCACTCAACTCCACTCAACTCCACTCAACTCCACTCAACTCCACTCAACTCCACTCAACTCCACTCAACTCCACTCAACTCCACTCAACTCCACTCAACTCCACTCAACTCCACTCAACTCCACTCAACTCCACTCAACTCCACTCAACTCCACTCAACTCCACTCAACTCCACTCAACTCCACTCAACTCCACTCAACTCCACTCAACTCCACTCAACTCCACTCAACTCCACTCAACTCCACTCAACTCCACTCAACTCCACTCAACTCCACTCAACTCCACTCAACTCCACTCAACTCCACTCAACTCCACTCAACTCCACTCAACTCCACTCAACTCCACTCAACTCCACTCAACTCCACTCAACTCCACTCAACTCCACTCAACTCCACTCAACTCCACTCAACTCCACTCAACTCCACTCAACTCCACTCAACTCCACTCAACTCCACTCAACTCCACTCAACTCCACTCAACTCCACTCAACTCCACTCAACTCCACTCAACTCCACTCAACTCCACTCAACTCCACTCAACTCCACTCAACTCCACTCAACTCCACTCAACTCCACTCAACTCCACTCAACTCCACTCAACTCCACTCAACTCCACTCAACTCCACTCAACTCCACTCAACTCCACTCAACTCCACTCAACTCCACTCAACTCCACTCAACTCCACTCAACTCCACTCAACTCCACTCAACTCCACTCAACTCCACTCAACTCCACTCAACTCCACTCAACTCCACTCAACTCCACTCAACTCCACTCAACTCCACTCAACTCCACTCAACTCCACTCAACTCCACTCAACTCCACTCAACTCCACTCAACTCCACTCAACTCCACTCAACTCCACTCAACTCCACTCAACTCCACTCAACTCCACTCAACTCCACTCAACTCCACTCAACTCCACTCAACTCCACTCAACTCCACTCAACTCCACTCAACTCCACTCAACTCCACTCAACTCCACTCAACTCCACTCAACTCCACTCAACTCCACTCAACTCCACTCAACTCCACTCAACTCCACTCAACTCCACTCAACTCCACTCAACTCCACTCAACTCCACTCAACTCCACTCAACTCCACTCAACTCCACTCAACTCCACTCAACTCCACTCAACTCCACTCAACTCCACTCAACTCCACTCAACTCCACTCAACTCCACTCAACTCCACTCAACTCCACTCAACTCCACTCAACTCCACTCAACTCCACTCAACTCCACTCAACTCCACTCAACTCCACTCAACTCCACTCAACTCCACTCAACTCCACTCAACTCCACTCAACTCCACTCAACTCCACTCAACTCCACTCAACTCCACTCAACTCCACTCAACTCCACTCAACTCCACTCAACTCCACTCAACTCCACTCAACTCCACTCAACTCCACTCAACTCCACTCAACTCCACTCAACTCCTCCACTCAACTCCACTCAACTCCACTCAACTCCACTCAACTCCACTCAACTCCACTCAACTCCACTCAACTCCACTCAACTCCACTCAACTCCACTCAACTCCACTCAACTCCACTCAACTCCACTCAACTCCACTCAACTCCACTCAACTCCACTCAACTCCACTCAACTCCACTCAACTCCACTCAACTCCACTCAACTCCACTCAACTCCACTCAACTCCACTCAACTCCACTCAACTCCACTCAACTCCACTCAACTCCACTCAACTCCACTCAACTCCACTCAACTCCACTCAACTCCACTCAACTCCACTCAACTCCACTCAACTCCACTCAACTCCACTCAACTCCACTCAACTCCACTCAACTCCACTCAACTCCACTCAACTCCACTCAACTCCACTCAACTCCACTCAACTCCACTCAACTCCACTCAACTCCACTCAACTCCACTCAACTCCACTCAACTCCACTCAACTCCACTCAACTCCACTCAACTCCACTCAACTCCACTCAACTCCACTCAACTCCACTCAACTCCACTCAACTCCACTCAACTCCACTCAACTCCACTCAACTCCACTCAACTCCACTCAACTCCACTCAACTCCACTCAACTCCACTCAACTCCACTCAACTCCACTCAACTCCACTCAACTCCACTCAACTCCACTCAACTCCACTCAACTCCACTCAACTCCACTCAACTCCACTCAACTCCACTCAACTCCACTCAACTCCACTCAACTCCACTCAACTCCACTCAACTCCACTCAACTCCACTCAACTCCACTCAACTCCACTCAACTCCACTCAACTCCACTCAACTCCACTCAACTCCACTCAACTCCACTCAACTCCACTCAACTCCACTCAACTCCACTCAACTCCACTCAACTCCACTCAACTCCACTCAACTCCACTCAACTCCACTCAACTCCACTCAACTCCACTCAACTCCACTCAACTCCACTCAACTCCACTCAACTCCACTCAACTCCACTCAACTCCACTCAACTCCACTCAACTCCACTCAACTCCACTCAACTCCACTCAACTCCACTCAACTCCACTCAACTCCACTCAACTCCACTCAACTCCACTCAACTCCACTCAACTCCACTCAACTCCACTCAACTCCACTCAACTCCACTCAACTCCACTCAACTCCACTCAACTCCACTCAACTCCACTCAACTCCACTCAACTCCACTCAACTCCACTCAACTCCACTCAACTCCACTCAACTCCACTCAACTCCACTCAACTCCACTCAACTCCACTCAACTCCACTCAACTCCACTCAACTCCACTCAACTCCACTCAACTCCACTCAACTCCACTCAACTCCACTCAACTCCACTCAACTCCACTCAACTCCACTCAACTCCACTCAACTCCACTCAACTCCACTCAACTCCACTCAACTCCACTCAACTCCACTCAACTCCACTCAACTCCACTCAACTCCACTCAACTCCACTCAACTCCACTCAACTCCACTCAACTCCACTCAACTCCACTCAACTCCACTCAACTCCACTCAACTCCACTCAACTCCACTCAACTCCACTCAACTCCACTCAACTCCACTCAACTCCACTCAACTCCACTCAACTCCACTCAACTCCACTCAACTCCACTCAACTCCACTCAACTCCACTCAACTCCACTCAACTCCACTCAACTCCACTCAACTCCACTCAACTCCACTCAACTCCACTCAACTCCACTCAACTCCACTCAACTCCACTCAACTCCACTCAACTCCACTCAACTCCACTCAACTCCACTCAACTCCACTCAACTCCACTCAACTCCACTCAACTCCACTCAACTCCACTCAACTCCACTCAACTCCACTCAACTCCACTCAACTCCACTCAACTCCACTCAACTCCACTCAACTCCACTCAACTCCACTCAACTCCACTCAACTCCACTCAACTCCACTCAACTCCACTCAACTCCACTCAACTCCACTCAACTCCACTCAACTCCACTCAACTCCACTCAACTCCACTCAACTCCACTCAACTCCACTCAACTCCACTCAACTCCACTCAACTCCACTCAACTCCACTCAACTCCACTCAACTCCACTCAACTCCACTCAACTCCACTCAACTCCACTCAACTCCACTCAACTCCACTCAACTCCACTCAACTCCACTCAACTCCACTCAACTCCACTCAACTCCACTCAACTCCACTCAACTCCACTCAACTCCACTCAACTCCACTCAACTCCACTCAACTCCACTCAACTCCACTCAACTCCACTCAACTCCACTCAACTCCACTCAACTCCACTCAACTCCACTCAACTCCACTCAACTCCACTCAACTCCACTCAACTCCACTCAACTCCACTCAACTCCACTCAACTCCACTCAACTCCACTCAACTCCACTCAACTCCACTCAACTCCACTCAACTCCACTCAACTCCACTCAACTCCACTCAACTCCACTCAACTCCACTCAACTCCACTCAACTCCACTCAACTCCACTCAACTCCACTCAACTCCACTCAACTCCACTCAACTCCACTCAACTCCACTCAACTCCACTCAACTCCACTCAACTCCACTCAACTCCACTCAACTCCACTCAACTCCACTCAACTCCACTCAACTCCACTCAACTCCACTCAACTCCACTCAACTCCACTCAACTCCACTCAACTCCACTCAACTCCACTCAACTCCACTCAACTCCACTCAACTCCACTCAACTCCACTCAACTCCACTCAACTCCACTCAACTCCACTCAACTCCACTCAACTCCACTCAACTCCACTCAACTCCACTCAACTCCACTCAACTCCACTCAACTCCACTCAACTCCACTCAACTCCACTCAACTCCACTCAACTCCACTCAACTCCACTCAACTCCACTCAACTCCACTCAACTCCACTCAACTCCACTCAACTCCACTCAACTCCACTCAACTCCACTCAACTCCACTCAACTCCACTCAACTCCACTCAACTCCACTCAACTCCACTCAACTCCACTCAACTCCACTCAACTCCACTCAACTCCACTCAACTCCACTCAACTCCACTCAACTCCACTCAACTCCACTCAACTCCACTCAACTCCACTCAACTCCACTCAACTCCACTCAACTCCACTCAACTCCACTCAACTCCACTCAACTCCACTCAACTCCACTCAACTCCACTCAACTCCACTCAACTCCACTCAACTCCACTCAACTCCACTCAACTCCACTCAACTCCACTCAACTCCACTCAACTCCACTCAACTCCACTCAACTCCACTCAACTCCACTCAACTCCACTCAACTCCACTCAACTCCACTCAACTCCACTCAACTCCACTCAACTCCACTCAACTCCACTCAACTCCACTCAACTCCACTCAACTCCACTCAACTCCACTCAACTCCACTCAACTCCACTCAACTCCACTCAACTCCACTCAACTCCACTCAACTCCACTCAACTCCACTCAACTCCACTCAACTCCACTCAACTCCACTCAACTCCACTCAACTCCACTCAACTCCACTCAACTCCACTCAACTCCACTCAACTCCACTCAACTCCACTCAACTCCACTCAACTCCACTCAACTCCACTCAACTCCACTCAACTCCACTCAACTCCACTCAACTCCACTCAACTCCACTCAACTCCACTCAACTCCACTCAACTCCACTCAACTCCACTCAACTCCACTCAACTCCACTCAACTCCACTCAACTCCACTCAACTCCACTCAACTCCACTCAACTCCACTCAACTCCACTCAACTCCACTCAACTCCACTCAACTCCACTCAACTCCACTCAACTCCACTCAACTCCACTCAACTCCACTCAACTCCACTCAACTCCACTCAACTCCACTCAACTCCACTCAACTCCACTCAACTCCACTCAACTCCACTCAACTCCACTCAACTCCACTCAACTCCACTCAACTCCACTCAACTCCACTCAACTCCACTCAACTCCACTCAACTCCACTCAACTCCACTCAACTCCACTCAACTCCACTCAACTCCACTCAACTCCACTCAACTCCACTCAACTCCACTCAACTCCACTCAACTCCACTCAACTCCACTCAACTCCACTCAACTCCACTCAACTCCACTCAACTCCACTCAACTCCACTCAACTCCACTCAACTCCACTCAACTCCACTCAACTCCACTCAACTCCACTCAACTCCACTCAACTCCACTCAACTCCACTCAACTCCACTCAACTCCACTCAACTCCACTCAACTCCACTCAACTCCACTCAACTCCACTCAACTCCACTCAACTCCACTCAACTCCACTCAACTCCACTCAACTCCACTCAACTCCACTCAACTCCACTCAACTCCACTCAACTCCACTCAACTCCACTCAACTCCACTCAACTCCACTCAACTCCACTCAACTCCACTCAACTCCACTCAACTCCACTCAACTCCACTCAACTCCACTCAACTCCACTCAACTCCACTCAACTCCACTCAACTCCACTCAACTCCACTCAACTCCACTCAACTCCACTCAACTCCACTCAACTCCACTCAACTCCACTCAACTCCACTCAACTCCACTCAACTCCACTCAACTCCACTCAACTCCACTCAACTCCACTCAACTCCACTCAACTCCACTCAACTCCACTCAACTCCACTCAACTCCACTCAACTCCACTCAACTCCACTCAACTCCACTCAACTCCACTCAACTCCACTCAACTCCACTCAACTCCACTCAACTCCACTCAACTCCACTCAACTCCACTCAACTCCACTCAACTCCACTCAACTCCACTCAACTCCACTCAACTCCACTCAACTCCACTCAACTCCACTCAACTCCACTCAACTCCACTCAACTCCACTCAACTCCACTCAACTCCACTCAACTCCACTCAACTCCACTCAACTCCACTCAACTCCACTCAACTCCACTCAACTCCACTCAACTCCACTCAACTCCACTCAACTCCACTCAACTCCACTCAACTCCACTCAACTCCACTCAACTCCACTCAACTCCACTCAACTCCACTCAACTCCACTCAACTCCACTCAACTCCACTCAACTCCACTCAACTCCACTCAACTCCACTCAACTCCACTCAACTCCACTCAACTCCACTCAACTCCACTCAACTCCACTCAACTCCACTCAACTCCACTCAACTCCACTCAACTCCACTCAACTCCACTCAACTCCACTCAACTCCACTCAACTCCACTCAACTCCACTCAACTCCACTCAACTCCACTCAACTCCACTCAACTCCACTCAACTCCACTCAACTCCACTCAACTCCACTCAACTCCACTCAACTCCACTCAACTCCACTCAACTCCACTCAACTCCACTCAACTCCACTCAACTCCACTCAACTCCACTCAACTCCACTCAACTCCACTCAACTCCACTCAACTCCACTCAACTCCACTCAACTCCACTCAACTCCACTCAACTCCACTCAACTCCACTCAACTCCACTCAACTCCACTCAACTCCACTCAACTCCACTCAACTCCACTCAACTCCACTCAACTCCACTCAACTCCACTCAACTCCACTCAACTCCACTCAACTCCACTCAACTCCACTCAACTCCACTCAACTCCACTCAACTCCACTCAACTCCACTCAACTCCACTCAACTCCACTCAACTCCACTCAACTCCACTCAACTCCACTCAACTCCACTCAACTCCACTCAACTCCACTCAACTCCACTCAACTCCACTCAACTCCACTCAACTCCACTCAACTCCACTCAACTCCACTCAACTCCACTCAACTCCACTCAACTCCACTCAACTCCACTCAACTCCACTCAACTCCACTCAACTCCACTCAACTCCACTCAACTCCACTCAACTCCACTCAACTCCACTCAACTCCACTCAACTCCACTCAACTCCACTCAACTCCACTCAACTCCACTCAACTCCACTCAACTCCACTCAACTCCACTCAACTCCACTCAACTCCACTCAACTCCACTCAACTCCACTCAACTCCACTCAACTCCACTCAACTCCACTCAACTCCACTCAACTCCACTCAACTCCACTCAACTCCACTCAACTCCACTCAACTCCACTCAACTCCACTCAACTCCACTCAACTCCACTCAACTCCACTCAACTCCACTCAACTCCACTCAACTCCACTCAACTCCACTCAACTCCACTCAACTCCACTCAACTCCACTCAACTCCACTCAACTCCACTCAACTCCACTCAACTCCACTCAACTCCACTCAACTCCACTCAACTCCACTCAACTCCACTCAACTCCACTCAACTCCACTCAACTCCACTCAACTCCACTCAACTCCACTCAACTCCACTCAACTCCACTCAACTCCACTCAACTCCACTCAACTCCACTCAACTCCACTCAACTCCACTCAACTCCACTCAACTCCACTCAACTCCACTCAACTCCACTCAACTCCACTCAACTCCACTCAACTCCACTCAACTCCACTCAACTCCACTCAACTCCACTCAACTCCACTCAACTCCACTCAACTCCACTCAACTCCACTCAACTCCACTCAACTCCACTCAACTCCACTCAACTCCACTCAACTCCACTCAACTCCACTCAACTCCACTCAACTCCACTCAACTCCACTCAACTCCACTCAACTCCACTCAACTCCACTCAACTCCACTCAACTCCACTCAACTCCACTCAACTCCACTCAACTCCACTCAACTCCACTCAACTCCACTCAACTCCACTCAACTCCACTCAACTCCACTCAACTCCACTCAACTCCACTCAACTCCACTCAACTCCACTCAACTCCACTCAACTCCACTCAACTCCACTCAACTCCACTCAACTCCACTCAACTCCACTCAACTCCACTCAACTCCACTCAACTCCACTCAACTCCACTCAACTCCACTCAACTCCACTCAACTCCACTCAACTCCACTCAACTCCACTCAACTCCACTCAACTCCACTCAACTCCACTCAACTCCACTCAACTCCACTCAACTCCACTCAACTCCACTCAACTCCACTCAACTCCACTCAACTCCACTCAACTCCACTCAACTCCACTCAACTCCACTCAACTCCACTCAACTCCACTCAACTCCACTCAACTCCACTCAACTCCACTCAACTCCACTCAACTCCACTCAACTCCACTCAACTCCACTCAACTCCACTCAACTCCACTCAACTCCACTCAACTCCACTCAACTCCACTCAACTCCACTCAACTCCACTCAACTCCACTCAACTCCACTCAACTCCACTCAACTCCACTCAACTCCACTCAACTCCACTCAACTCCACTCAACTCCACTCAACTCCACTCAACTCCACTCAACTCCACTCAACTCCACTCAACTCCACTCAACTCCACTCAACTCCACTCAACTCCACTCAACTCCACTCAACTCCACTCAACTCCACTCAACTCCACTCAACTCCACTCAACTCCACTCAACTCCACTCAACTCCACTCAACTCCACTCAACTCCACTCAACTCCACTCAACTCCACTCAACTCCACTCAACTCCACTCAACTCCACTCAACTCCACTCAACTCCACTCAACTCCACTCAACTCCACTCAACTCCACTCAACTCCACTCAACTCCACTCAACTCCACTCAACTCCACTCAACTCCACTCAACTCCACTCAACTCCACTCAACTCCACTCAACTCCACTCAACTCCACTCAACTCCACTCAACTCCACTCAACTCCACTCAACTCCACTCAACTCCACTCAACTCCACTCCACTCCACTCCACTCCACTCCACTCCACTCCACTCCACTCCACTCCACTCCACTCCACTCCACTCCACTCCACTCCACTCCACTCCACTCCACTCCACTCCACTCCACTCCACTCCACTCCACTCCACCACTCCACTCCACTCCACTCCACTCCACTCCACTCCACTCCACTCCACTCCACTCCACTCAACTCCACTCCACTCCACTCAACTCCACTCAACTCCACTCAACTCCACTCAACTCCACTCAACTCCACTCAACTCCACTCAACTCCACTCAACTCCACTCAACTCCACTCAACTCCACTCAACTCCACTCAACTCCACTCAACTCCACTCAACTCCACTCAACTCCACTCAACTCCACTCAACTCCACTCAACTCCACTCAACTCCACTCAACTCCACTCAACTCCACTCAACTCCACTCAACTCCACTCAACTCCACTCAACTCCACTCAACTCCACTCAACTCCACTCAACTCCACTCAACTCCACTCAACTCCACTCAACTCCACTCAACTCCACTCAACTCCACTCAACTCCACTCAACTCCACTCAACTCCACTCAACTCCACTCAACTCCACTCAACTCCACTCAACTCCACTCAACTCCACTCAACTCCACTCAACTCCACTCAACTCCACTCAACTCCACTCAACTCCACTCAACTCCACTCAACTCCACTCAACTCCACTCAACTCCACTCAACTCCACTCAACTCCACTCAACTCCACTCAACTCCACTCAACTCCACTCAACTCCACTCAACTCCACTCAACTCCACTCAACTCCACTCAACTCCACTCAACTCCACTCAACTCCACTCAACTCCACTCAACTCCACTCAACTCCACTCAACTCCACTCAACTCCACTCAACTCCACTCAACTCCACTCAACTCCACTCAACTCCACTCAACTCCACTCAACTCCACTCAACTCCACTCAACTCCACTCAACTCCACTCAACTCCACTCAACTCCACTCAACTCCACTCAACTCCACTCAACTCCACTCAACTCCACTCAACTCCACTCAACTCCACTCAACTCCACTCAACTCCACTCAACTCCACTCAACTCCACTCAACTCCACTCAACTCCACTCAACTCCACTCAACTCCACTCAACTCCACTCAACTCCACTCAACTCCACTCAACTCCACTCAACTCCACTCAACTCCACTCAACTCCACTCAACTCCACTCAACTCCACTCAACTCCACTCAACTCCACTCAACTCCACTCAACTCCACTCAACTCCACTCAACTCCACTCAACTCCACTCAACTCCACTCAACTCCACTCAACTCCACTCAACTCCACTCAACTCCACTCAACTCCACTCAACTCCACTCAACTCCACTCAACTCCACTCAACTCCACTCAACTCCACTCAACTCCACTCAACTCCACTCAACTCCACTCAACTCCACTCAACTCCACTCAACTCCACTCAACTCCACTCAACTCCACTCAACTCCACTCAACTCCACTCAACTCCACTCAACTCCACTCAACTCCACTCAACTCCACTCAACTCCACTCAACTCCACTCAACTCCACTCAACTCCACTCAACTCCACTCAACTCCACTCAACTCCACTCAACTCCACTCAACTCCACTCAACTCCACTCAACTCCACTCAACTCCACTCAACTCCACTCAACTCCACTCAACTCCACTCAACTCCACTCAACTCCACTCAACTCCACTCAACTCCACTCAACTCCACTCAACTCCACTCAACTCCACTCAACTCCACTCAACTCCACTCAACTCCACTCAACTCCACTCAACTCCACTCAACTCCACTCAACTCCACTCAACTCCACTCAACTCCACTCAACTCCACTCAACTCCACTCAACTCCACTCAACTCCACTCAACTCCACTCAACTCCACTCAACTCCACTCAACTCCACTCAACTCCACTCAACTCCACTCAACTCCACTCAACTCCACTCAACTCCACTCAACTCCACTCAACTCCACTCAACTCCACTCAACTCCACTCAACTCCACTCAACTCCACTCAACTCCACTCAACTCCACTCAACTCCACTCAACTCCACTCAACTCCACTCAACTCCACTCAACTCCACTCAACTCCACTCAACTCCACTCAACTCCACTCAACTCCACTCAACTCCACTCAACTCCACTCAACTCCACTCAACTCCACTCAACTCCACTCAACTCCACTCAACTCCACTCAACTCCACTCAACTCCACTCAACTCCACTCAACTCCACTCAACTCCACTCAACTCCACTCAACTCCACTCAACTCCACTCAACTCCACTCAACTCCACTCAACTCCACTCAACTCCACTCAACTCCACTCAACTCCACTCAACTCCACTCAACTCCACTCAACTCCACTCAACTCCACTCAACTCCACTCAACTCCACTCAACTCCACTCAACTCCACTCAACTCCACTCAACTCCACTCAACTCCACTCCACTCCACTCCACTCCACTCCACTCCACTCCACTCCACTCCACTCCACTCCAACTCCACTCCACTCCACTCTCCACTCCACTCCACTCCACTCCACTCCACTCCACTCCACTCCACTCCACTCCACTCCACTCCACTCAACTCCACTCCACTCCACTCCACTCCACTCAACTCCACTCAACTCCACTCAACTCCACTCAACTCCACTCAACTCCACTCAACTCCACTCAACTCCACTCAACTCCACTCAACTCCACTCAACTCCACTCAACTCCACTCAACTCCACTCAACTCCACTCAACTCCACTCAACTCCACTCAACTCCACTCAACTCCACTCAACTCCACTCAACTCCACTCAACTCCACTCAACTCCACTCAACTCCACTCAACTCCACTCAACTCCACTCAACTCCACTCAACTCCACTCAACTCCACTCAACTCCACTCAACTCCACTCAACTCCACTCAACTCCACTCAACTCCACTCAACTCCACTCAACTCCACTCAACTCCACTCAACTCCACTCAACTCCACTCAACTCCACTCAACTCCACTCAACTCCACTCAACTCCACTCAACTCCACTCAACTCCACTCAACTCCACTCAACTCCACTCAACTCCACTCAACTCCACTCAACTCCACTCAACTCCACTCAACTCCACTCAACTCCACTCAACTCCACTCAACTCCACTCAACTCCACTCAACTCCACTCAACTCCACTCAACTCCACTCAACTCCACTCAACTCCACTCAACTCCACTCAACTCCACTCAACTCCACTCAACTCCACTCAACTCCACTCAACTCCACTCAACTCCACTCAACTCCACTCAACTCCACTCAACTCCACTCAACTCCACTCAACTCCACTCAACTCCACTCAACTCCACTCAACTCCACTCAACTCCACTCAACTCCACTCAACTCCACTCAACTCCACTCAACTCCACTCAACTCCACTCAACTCCACTCAACTCCACTCAACTCCACTCAACTCCACTCAACTCCACTCAACTCCACTCAACTCCACTCAACTCCACTCAACTCCACTCAACTCCACTCAACTCCACTCAACTCCACTCAACTCCACTCAACTCCACTCAACTCCACTCAACTCCACTCAACTCCACTCAACTCCACTCAACTCCACTCAACTCCACTCAACTCCACTCAACTCCACTCAACTCCACTCAACTCCACTCAACTCCACTCAACTCCACTCAACTCCACTCAACTCCACTCAACTCCACTCAACTCCACTCAACTCCACTCAACTCCACTCAACTCCACTCAACTCCACTCAACTCCACTCAACTCCACTCAACTCCACTCAACTCCACTCAACTCCACTCAACTCCACTCAACTCCACTCAACTCCACTCAACTCCACTCAACTCCACTCAACTCCACTCAACTCCACTCAACTCCACTCAACTCCACTCAACTCCACTCAACTCCACTCAACTCCACTCCACTCCACTCCACTCCACTCCACTCCACTCCACTCCACTCCACTCCACTCCACTCCACTCCACTCCACTCCACTCCACTCCACTCCACTCCACTCCACTCCACTCCACTCCACTCCACTCCACTCCACTCCACTCCACTCCACTCCACTCCACTCCACTCCACTCCACTCCACTCCACTCCACTCCACTCCACTCCACTCCACTCCACTCCACTCCACTCCACTCCACTCCACTCCACTCCACTCCACTCCACTCCACTCCACTCCACTCCACTCCACTCCACTCCACTCCACTCCACTCCAACTCCACTCCACTCCACTCCACTCCACTCCACTCCACTCCACTCCACTCCACTCCACTCCACTCCACTCCACTCCACTCCACTCCACTCACTCCACTCCACTCCACTCCACTCCACTCCACTCCACTCAACTCCACTCCACTCCACTCAACTCCACTCAACTCCACTCAACTCCACTCAACTCCACTCAACTCCACTCAACTCCACTCAACTCCACTCAACTCCACTCAACTCCACTCAACTCCACTCAACTCCACTCAACTCCACTCAACTCCACTCAACTCCACTCAACTCCACTCAACTCCACTCAACTCCACTCAACTCCACTCAACTCCACTCAACTCCACTCAACTCCACTCAACTCCACTCAACTCCACTCAACTCCACTCAACTCCACTCAACTCCACTCAACTCCACTCAACTCCACTCAACTCCACTCAACTCCACTCAACTCCACTCAACTCCACTCAACTCCACTCAACTCCACTCAACTCCACTCAACTCCACTCAACTCCACTCAACTCCACTCAACTCCACTCAACTCCACTCAACTCCACTCAACTCCACTCAACTCCACTCAACTCCACTCAACTCCACTCAACTCCACTCAACTCCACTCAACTCCACTCAACTCCACTCAACTCCACTCAACTCCACTCAACTCCACTCAACTCCACTCAACTCCACTCAACTCCACTCAACTCCACTCAACTCCACTCAACTCCACTCAACTCCACTCAACTCCACTCAACTCCACTCAACTCCACTCAACTCCACTCAACTCCACTCAACTCCACTCAACTCCACTCAACTCCACTCAACTCCACTCAACTCCACTCAACTCCACTCAACTCCACTCAACTCCACTCAACTCCACTCAACTCCACTCAACTCCACTCAACTCCACTCAACTCCACTCAACTCCACTCAACTCCACTCAACTCCACTCAACTCCACTCAACTCCACTCAACTCCACTCAACTCCACTCAACTCCACTCAACTCCACTCAACTCCACTCAACTCCACTCAACTCCACTCAACTCCACTCAACTCCACTCAACTCCACTCAACTCCACTCAACTCCACTCAACTCCACTCAACTCCACTCAACTCCACTCAACTCCACTCAACTCCACTCAACTCCACTCAACTCCACTCAACTCCACTCAACTCCACTCAACTCCACTCAACTCCACTCAACTCCACTCCACTCAACTCCACTCAACTCCACTCAACTCCACTCAACTCCACTCAACTCCACTCAACTCCACTCAACTCCACTCAACTCCACTCAACTCCACTCAACTCCACTCAACTCCACTCAACTCCACTCAACTCCACTCAACTCCACTCAACTCCACTCAACTCCACTCAACTCCACTCAACTCCACTCAACTCCACTCAACTCCACTCAACTCCACTCAACTCCACTCAACTCCACTCAACTCCACTCAACTCCACTCAACTCCACTCAACTCCACTCAACTCCACTCAACTCCACTCAACTCCACTCAACTCCACTCAACTCCACTCAACTCCACTCAACTCCACTCAACTCCACTCAACTCCACTCAACTCCACTCAACTCCACTCAACTCCACTCAACTCCACTCAACTCCACTCAACTCCACTCAACTCCACTCAACTCCACTCAACTCCACTCAACTCCACTCAACTCCACTCAACTCCACTCAACTCCACTCAACTCCACTCAACTCCACTCAACTCCACTCAACTCCACTCAACTCCACTCAACTCCACTCAACTCCACTCAACTCCACTCAACTCCACTCAACTCCACTCAACTCCACTCAACTCCACTCAACTCCACTCAACTCCACTCAACTCCACTCAACTCCACTCAACTCCACTCAACTCCACTCAACTCCACTCAACTCCACTCAACTCCACTCAACTCCACTCAACTCCACTCAACTCCACTCAACTCCACTCAACTCCACTCAACTCCACTCAACTCCACTCAACTCCACTCAACTCCACTCAACTCCACTCAACTCCACTCAACTCCACTCAACTCCACTCAACTCCACTCAACTCCACTCAACTCCACTCAACTCCACTCAACTCCACTCAACTCCACTCAACTCCACTCAACTCCACTCAACTCCACTCAACTCCACTCAACTCCACTCAACTCCACTCAACTCCACTCAACTCCACTCAACTCCACTCAACTCCACTCAACTCCACTCAACTCCACTCAACTCCACTCAACTCCACTCAACTCCACTCAACTCCACTCAACTCCACTCAACTCCACTCAACTCCACTCAACTCCACTCAACTCCACTCAACTCCACTCAACTCCACTCAACTCCACTCAACTCCACTCAACTCCACTCAACTCCACTCAACTCCACTCAACTCCACTCAACTCCACTCAACTCCACTCAACTCCACTCAACTCCACTCAACTCCACTCAACTCCACTCAACTCCACTCAACTCCACTCAACTCCACTCAACTCCACTCAACTCCACTCAACTCCACTCAACTCCACTCAACTCCACTCAACTCCACTCAACTCCACTCAACTCCACTCAACTCCACTCAACTCCACTCAACTCCACTCAACTCCACTCAACTCCACTCAACTCCACTCAACTCCACTCAACTCCACTCAACTCCACTCAACTCCACTCAACTCCACTCAACTCCACTCAACTCCACTCAACTCCACTCAACTCCACTCAACTCCACTCAACTCCACTCAACTCCACTCAACTCCACTCAACTCCACTCAACTCCACTCAACTCCACTCAACTCCACTCAACTCCACTCAACTCCACTCAACTCCACTCAACTCCACTCAACTCCACTCAACTCCACTCAACTCCACTCAACTCCACTCAACTCCACTCAACTCCACTCAACTCCACTCAACTCCACTCAACTCCACTCAACTCCACTCAACTCCACTCCACTCCACTCAACTCCACTCAACTCCACTCAACTCCACTCAACTCCACTCAACTCCACTCAACTCCACTCAACTCCACTCAACTCCACTCAACTCCACTCAACTCCACTCAACTCCACTCAACTCCACTCAACTCCACTCAACTCCACTCAACTCCACTCAACTCCACTCAACTCCACTCAACTCCACTCAACTCCACTCAACTCCACTCAACTCCACTCAACTCCACTCAACTCCACTCAACTCCACTCAACTCCACTCAACTCCACTCAACTCCACTCAACTCCACTCAACTCCACTCAACTCCACTCAACTCCACTCAACTCCACTCAACTCCACTCAACTCCACTCAACTCCACTCAACTCCACTCAACTCCACTCAACTCCACTCAACTCCACTCAACTCCACTCAACTCCACTCAACTCCACTCAACTCCACTCAACTCCACTCAACTCCACTCAACTCCACTCAACTCCACTCAACTCCACTCAACTCCACTCAACTCCACTCAACTCCACTCAACTCCACTCAACTCCACTCAACTCCACTCAACTCCACTCAACTCCACTCAACTCCACTCAACTCCACTCAACTCCACTCAACTCCACTCAACTCCACTCAACTCCACTCAACTCCACTCAACTCCACTCAACTCCACTCAACTCCACTCAACTCCACTCAACTCCACTCAACTCCACTCAACTCCACTCAACTCCACTCAACTCCACTCAACTCCACTCAACTCCACTCAACTCCACTCAACTCCACTCAACTCCACTCAACTCCACTCAACTCCACTCAACTCCACTCAACTCCACTCAACTCCACTCAACTCCACTCAACTCCACTCAACTCCACTCAACTCCACTCAACTCCACTCAACTCCACTCAACTCCACTCAACTCCACTCAACTCCACTCAACTCCACTCAACTCCACTCAACTCCACTCAACTCCACTCAACTCCACTCAACTCCACTCAACTCCACTCAACTCCACTCAACTCCACTCAACTCCACTCAACTCCACTCAACTCCACTCAACTCCACTCAACTCCACTCAACTCCACTCAACTCCACTCAACTCCACTCAACTCCACTCAACTCCACTCAACTCCACTCAACTCCACTCAACTCCACTCAACTCCACTCAACTCCACTCAACTCCACTCAACTCCACTCAACTCCACTCAACTCCACTCAACTCCACTCAACTCCACTCAACTCCACTCAACTCCACTCAACTCCACTCAACTCCACTCAACTCCACTCAACTCCACTCAACTCCACTCAACTCCACTCAACTCCACTCAACTCCACTCAACTCCACTCAACTCCACTCAACTCCACTCAACTCCACTCAACTCCACTCAACTCCACTCAACTCCACTCAACTCCACTCAACTCCACTCAACTCCACTCAACTCCACTCAACTCCACTCAACTCCACTCAACTCCACTCAACTCCACTCAACTCCACTCAACTCCACTCAACTCCACTCAACTCCACTCAACTCCACTCAACTCCACTCAACTCCACTCAACTCCACTCAACTCCACTCAACTCCACTCAACTCCACTCAACTCCACTCAACTCCACTCAACTCCACTCAACTCCACTCAACTCCACTCAACTCCACTCAACTCCACTCAACTCCACTCAACTCCACTCAACTCCACTCAACTCCACTCAACTCCACTCAACTCCACTCAACTCCACTCAACTCCACTCAACTCCACTCAACTCCACTCAACTCCACTCAACTCCACTCAACTCCACTCAACTCCACTCAACTCCACTCAACTCCACTCAACTCCACTCAACTCCACTCAACTCCACTCAACTCCACTCAACTCCACTCAACTCCACTCAACTCCACTCAACTCCACTCAACTCCACTCAACTCCACTCAACTCCACTCAACTCCACTCAACTCCACTCAACTCCACTCAACTCCACTCAACTCCACTCAACTCCACTCAACTCCACTCAACTCCACTCAACTCCACTCAACTCCACTCAACTCCACTCAACTCCACTCAACTCCACTCAACTCCACTCAACTCCACTCAACTCCACTCAACTCCACTCAACTCCACTCAACTCCACTCAACTCCACTCAACTCCACTCAACTCCACTCAACTCCACTCAACTCCACTCAACTCCACTCAACTCCACTCAACTCCACTCAACTCCACTCAACTCCACTCAACTCCACTCAACTCCACTCAACTCCACTCAACTCCACTCAACTCCACTCAACTCCACTCAACTCCACTCAACTCCACTCAACTCCACTCAACTCCACTCAACTCCACTCAACTCCACTCAACTCCACTCAACTCCACTCAACTCCACTCAACTCCACTCAACTCCACTCAACTCCACTCAACTCCACTCAACTCCACTCAACTCCACTCAACTCCACTCAACTCCACTCAACTCCACTCAACTCCACTCAACTCCACTCAACTCCACTCAACTCCACTCAACTCCACTCAACTCCACTCAACTCCACTCAACTCCACTCAACTCCACTCAACTCCACTCAACTCCACTCAACTCCACTCAACTCCACTCAACTCCACTCAACTCCACTCAACTCCACTCAACTCCACTCAACTCCACTCAACTCCACTCAACTCCACTCAACTCCACTCAACTCCACTCAACTCCACTCAACTCCACTCAACTCCACTCAACTCCACTCAACTCCACTCCACTCCACTCAACTCCACTCAACTCCACTCAACTCCACTCAACTCCACTCAACTCCACTCAACTCCACTCAACTCCACTCAACTCCACTCAACTCCACTCCACTCCACTCCACTCCACTCAACTCCACTCCACTCCACTCCACTCCACTCCACTCCACTCCACTCCACTCCACTCCACTCCACTCCACTCAACTCCACTCCACTCCACTCCACTCCACTCAACTCCACTCCACTCCACTCCACTCCACTCAACTCCACTCCACTCCACTCCACTCCACTCCACTCCACTCCACTCCACTCCACTCCACTCCACTCCACTCCACTCCACTCCACTCCACTCCACTCCACTCCACTCCACTCCAACTCCACTCAACTCCACTCAACTCCACTCAACTCCACTCAACTCCACTCAACTCCACTCAACTCCACTCAACTCCACTCAACTCCACTCAACTCCACTCAACTCCACTCAACTCCACTCAACTCCACTCAACTCCACTCAACTCCACTCAACTCCACTCAACTCCACTCAACTCCACTCAACTCCACTCCACTCCACTCAACTCCACTCAACTCCACTCAACTCCACTCAACTCCACTCAACTCCACTCAACTCCACTCAACTCCACTCAACTCCACTCAACTCCACTCAACTCCACTCAACTCCACTCAACTCCACTCAACTCCACTCAACTCCACTCAACTCCACTCAACTCCACTCAACTCCACTCAACTCCACTCAACTCCACTCAACTCCACTCAACTCCACTCAACTCCACTCAACTCCACTCAACTCCACTCAACTCCACTCAACTCCACTCAACTCCACTCACTCAACCACTCAACTCCACTCAACTCCACTCAACTCCACTCAACTCCACTCAACTCCACTCAACTCCACTCAACTCCACTCAACTCCACTCAACTCCACTCAACTCCACTCAACTCCACTCAACTCCACTCAACTCCACTCAACTCCACTCAACTCCACTCAACTCCACTCAACTCCACTCAACTCCACTCAACTCCACTCAACTCCACTCAACTCCACTCAACTCCACTCAACTCCACTCAACTCCACTCAACTCCACTCAACTCCACTCAACTCCACTCAACTCCACTCAACTCCACTCAACTCCACTCAACTCCACTCAACTCCACTCAACTCCACTCAACTCCACTCAACTCCACTCAACTCCACTCAACTCCACTCAACTCCACTCAACTCCACTCAACTCCACTCAACTCCACTCAACTCCACTCAACTCCACTCAACTCCACTCAACTCCACTCAACTCCACTCAACTCCACTCAACTCCACTCAACTCCACTCAACTCCACTCAACTCCACTCAACTCCACTCAACTCCACTCAACTCCACTCAACTCCACTCAACTCCACTCAACTCCACTCAACTCCACTCAACTCCACTCAACTCCACTCAACTCCACTCAACTCCACTCAACTCCACTCAACTCCACTCAACTCCACTCAACTCCACTCAACTCCACTCAACTCCACTCAACTCCACTCAACTCCACTCAACTCCACTCAACTCCACTCAACTCCACTCAACTCCACTCAACTCCACTCAACTCCACTCAACTCCACTCAACTCCACTCAACTCCACTCAACTCCACTCAACTCCACTCAACTCCACTCAACTCCACTCAACTCCACTCAACTCCACTCAACTCCACTCAACTCCACTCAACTCCACTCAACTCCACTCAACTCCACTCAACTCCACTCAACTCCACTCAACTCCACTCAACTCCACTCAACTCCACTCAACTCCACTCAACTCCACTCAACTCCACTCAACTCCACTCAACTCCACTCAACTCCACTCAACTCCACTCAACTCCACTCAACTCCACTCAACTCCACTCAACTCCACTCAACTCCACTCAACTCCACTCCACTCCACTCAACTCCACTCCACTCCACTCAACTCCAACTCCACTCCACTCCACTCCACTCCACTCCACTCCACTCACTCCACTCAACTCCACTCCACTCCAACTCCACTCCACTCCACTCAACTCCACTCAACTCCACTCAACTCCACTCAACTCCACTCAACTCCACTCAACTCCACTCAACTCCACTCAACTCCACTCAACTCCACTCAACTCCACTCAACTCCACTCAACTCCACTCAACTCCACTCAACTCCACTCAACTCCACTCAACTCCACTCAACTCCACTCAACTCCACTCAACTCCACTCAACTCCACTCAACTCCACTCAACTCCACTCAACTCCACTCAACTCCACTCAACTCCACTCAACTCCACTCAACTCCACTCAACTCCACTCAACTCCACTCAACTCCACTCAACTCCACTCAACTCCACTCAACTCCACTCAACTCCACTCAACTCCACTCAACTCCACTCAACTCCACTCAACTCCACTCAACTCCACTCAACTCCACTCAACTCCACTCAACTCCACTCAACTCCACTCAACTCCACTCAACTCCACTCAACTCCACTCAACTCCACTCAACTCCACTCAACTCCACTCAACTCCACTCAACTCCACTCAACTCCACTCAACTCCACTCAACTCCACTCAACTCCACTCAACTCCACTCAACTCCACTCAACTCCACTCAACTCCACTCAACTCCACTCAACTCCACTCAACTCCACTCAACTCCACTCAACTCCACTCAACTCCACTCAACTCCACTCAACTCCACTCAACTCCACTCCACTCAACTCCACTCAACTCCACTCAACTCCACTCAACTCCACTCAACTCCACTCAACTCCACTCAACTCCACTCAACTCCACTCAACTCCACTCAACTCCACTCAACTCCACTCAACTCCACTCAACTCCACTCAACTCCACTCAACTCCACTCAACTCCACTCAACTCCACTCAACTCCACTCAACTCCACTCAACTCCACTCAACTCCACTCAACTCCACTCAACTCCACTCAACTCCACTCAACTCCACTCAACTCCACTCAACTCCACTCAACTCCACTCAACTCCACTCAACTCCACTCAACTCCACTCAACTCCACTCAACTCCACTCAACTCCACTCAACTCCACTCAACTCCACTCAACTCCACTCAACTCCACTCAACTCCACTCAACTCCACTCAACTCCACTCAACTCCACTCAACTCCACTCAACTCCACTCAACTCCACTCAACTCCACTCAACTCCACTCAACTCCACTCAACTCCACTCAACTCCACTCAACTCCACTCAACTCCACTCAACTCCACTCAACTCCACTCAACTCCACTCAACTCCACTCAACTCCACTCAACTCCACTCAACTCCACTCAACTCCACTCAACTCCACTCAACTCCACTCAACTCCACTCAACTCCACTCAACTCCACTCAACTCCACTCAACTCCACTCAACTCCACTCAACTCCACTCAACTCCACTCAACTCCACTCAACTCCACTCAACTCCACTCAACTCCACTCAACTCCACTCAACTCCACTCAACTCCACTCAACTCCACTCAACTCCACTCAACTCCACTCAACTCCACTCAACTCCACTCAACTCCACTCAACTCCACTCAACTCCACTCAACTCCACTCAACTCCACTCAACTCCACTCAACTCCACTCAACTCCACTCAACTCCACTCAACTCCACTCAACTCCACTCAACTCCACTCAACTCCACTCAACTCCACTCAACTCCACTCAACTCCACTCAACTCCACTCAACTCCACTCAACTCCACTCAACTCCACTCAACTCCACTCAACTCCACTCAACTCCACTCAACTCCACTCAACTCCACTCAACTCCACTCAACTCCACTCAACTCCACTCAACTCCACTCAACTCCACTCAACTCCACTCAACTCCACTCAACTCCACTCAACTCCACTCAACTCCACTCAACTCCACTCAACTCCACTCAACTCCACTCAACTCCACTCAACTCCACTCAACTCCACTCAACTCCACTCAACTCCACTCAACTCCACTCAACTCCACTCAACTCCACTCAACTCCACTCAACTCCACTCAACTCCACTCAACTCCACTCAACTCCACTCAACTCCACTCAACTCCACTCAACTCCACTCAACTCCACTCAACTCCACTCAACTCCACTCAACTCCACTCAACTCCACTCAACTCCACTCAACTCCACTCAACTCCACTCAACTCCACTCAACTCCACTCAACTCCACTCAACTCCACTCAACTCCACTCAACTCCACTCAACTCCACTCAACTCCACTCAACTCCACTCAACTCCACTCAACTCCACTCAACTCCACTCAACTCCACTCAACTCCACTCAACTCCACTCAACTCCACTCCACTCCACTCAACTCCACTCCACTCCACTCCACTCCACTCCACTCCACTCCACTCCACTCCACTCCACTCCCACTCCACTCCACTCCAACTCCACTCCACTCCACTCCACTCCACTCCACTCCACTCCACTCCACTCCACTCCACTCCACTCCACTCCACTCCACTCCACTCCACTCCACTCCACTCCACTCCACTCCACTCCACTCCACTCCACTCCACTCCACTCCACTCCACTCCACTCCACTCCACTCAACTCCACTCAACTCCACTCAACTCCACTCAACTCCACTCAACTCCACTCAACTCCACTCAACTCCACTCAACTCCACTCAACTCCACTCAACTCCACTCAACTCCACTCAACTCCACTCAACTCCACTCAACTCCACTCAACTCCACTCAACTCCACTCAACTCCACTCAACTCCACTCAACTCCACTCAACTCCACTCAACTCCACTCAACTCCACTCAACTCCACTCAACTCCACTCAACTCCACTCAACTCCACTCAACTCCACTCAACTCCACTCAACTCCACTCAACTCCACTCAACTCCACTCAACTCCACTCAACTCCACTCAACTCCACTCAACTCCACTCAACTCCACTCAACTCCACTCAACTCCACTCAACTCCACTCAACTCCACTCAACTCCACTCAACTCCACTCAACTCCACTCAACTCCACTCAACTCCACTCAACTCCACTCAACTCCACTCAACTCCACTCAACTCCACTCAACTCCACTCAACTCCACTCAACTCCACTCAACTCCACTCAACTCCACTCAACTCCACTCAACTCCACTCAACTCCACTCAACTCCACTCAACTCCACTCAACTCCACTCAACTCCACTCAACTCCACTCAACTCCACTCAACTCCACTCAACTCCACTCAACTCCACTCAACTCCACTCAACTCCACTCAACTCCACTCAACTCCACTCAACTCCACTCAACTCCACTCAACTCCACTCAACTCCACTCAACTCCACTCAACTCCACTCAACTCCACTCAACTCCACTCAACTCCACTCAACTCCACTCAACTCCACTCAACTCCACTCAACTCCACTCAACTCCACTCAACTCCACTCAACTCCACTCAACTCCACTCAACTCCACTCAACTCCACTCAACTCCACTCAACTCCACTCAACTCCACTCAACTCCACTCAACTCCACTCAACTCCACTCAACTCAACTCCACTCAACTCCACTCAACTCCACTCAACTCCACTCAACTCCACTCAACTCCACTCAACTCCACTCAACTCCACTCAACTCCACTCAACTCCACTCAACTCCACTCAACTCCACTCAACTCCACTCAACTCCACTCAACTCCACTCAACTCCACTCAACTCCACTCAACTCCACTCAACTCCACTCAACTCCACTCAACTCCACTCAACTCCACTCAACTCCACTCAACTCCACTCAACTCCACTCAACTCCACTCAACTCCACTCAACTCCACTCAACTCCACTCAACTCCACTCAACTCCACTCAACTCCACTCAACTCCACTCAACTCCACTCAACTCCACTCAACTCCACTCAACTCCACTCAACTCCACTCAACTCCACTCAACTCCACTCAACTCCACTCCACTCAACTCCACTCAACTCCACTCAACTCCACTCAACTCCACTCAACTCCACTCAACTCCACTCAACTCCACTCAACTCCACTCAACTCCACTCAACTCCACTCAACTCCACTCAACTCCACTCAACTCCACTCAACTCCACTCAACTCCACTCAACTCCACTCAACTCCACTCAACTCCACTCAACTCCACTCAACTCCACTCAACTCCACTCAACTCCACTCAACTCCACTCAACTCCACTCAACTCCACTCAACTCCACTCAACTCCACTCAACTCCACTCAACTCCACTCAACTCCACTCAACTCCACTCAACTCCACTCAACTCCACTCAACTCCACTCAACTCCACTCAACTCCACTCAACTCCACTCAACTCCACTCAACTCCACTCAACTCCACTCAACTCCACTCAACTCCACTCAACTCCACTCAACTCCACTCAACTCCACTCAACTCCACTCAACTCCACTCAACTCCACTCAACTCCACTCAACTCCACTCAACTCCACTCAACTCCACTCAACTCCACTCAACTCCACTCAACTCCACTCAACTCCACTCAACTCCACTCAACTCCACTCAACTCCACTCAACTCCACTCAACTCCACTCCACTCCACTCCACTCCACTCCACTCCACTCCACTCCACTCCACTCCACTCCACTCCACTCCACTCCACTCCACTCCACTCCACTCCACTCCACTCCACTCCACTCCACTCCACTCCACTCCACTCCACTCCACTCCACTCCACTCCACTCCACTCCACTCCACTCCACTCCACTCCACTCCACTCCACTCCACTCCACTCAACTCCACTCCACTCCACTCCACTCCACTCCACTCCACTCCACTCCACTCCACTCAACTCCACTCAACTCCACTCAACTCCACTCAACTCCACTCAACTCCACTCAACTCCACTCAACTCCACTCAACTCCACTCAACTCCACTCAACTCCACTCAACTCCACTCAACTCCACTCAACTCCACTCAACTCCACTCAACTCCACTCAACTCCACTCAACTCCACTCAACTCCACTCAACTCCACTCAACTCCACTCAACTCCACTCAACTCCACTCAACTCCACTCAACTCCACTCAACTCCACTCAACTCCACTCAACTCCACTCAACTCCACTCAACTCCACTCAACTCCACTCAACTCCACTCAACTCCACTCAACTCCACTCAACTCCACTCAACTCCACTCAACTCCACTCAACTCCACTCAACTCCACTCAACTCCACTCAACTCCACTCAACTCCACTCAACTCCACTCAACTCCACTCAACTCCACTCAACTCCACTCAACTCCACTCAACTCCACTCAACTCCACTCAACTCCACTCAACTCCACTCAACTCCACTCAACTCCACTCAACTCCACTCAACTCCACTCAACTCCACTCAACTCCACTCAACTCCACTCAACTCCACTCAACTCCACTCAACTCCACTCAACTCCACTCAACTCCACTCAACTCCACTCAACTCCACTCAACTCCACTCAACTCCACTCAACTCCACTCAACTCCACTCAACTCCACTCAACTCCACTCAACTCCACTCAACTCCACTCAACTCCACTCAACTCCACTCAACTCCACTCAACTCCACTCAACTCCACTCAACTCCACTCAACTCCACTCAACTCCACTCAACTCCACTCAACTCCACTCAACTCCACTCAACTCCACTCAACTCCACTCAACTCCACTCAACTCCACTCAACTCCACTCAACTCCACTCAACTCCACTCAACTCCACTCAACTCCACTCAACTCCACTCAACTCCACTCAACTCCACTCAACTCCACTCAACTCCACTCAACTCCACTCAACTCCACTCAACTCCACTCAACTCCACTCAACTCCACTCAACTCCACTCAACTCCACTCAACTCCACTCAACTCCACTCAACTCCACTCAACTCCACTCAACTCCACTCAACTCCACTCAACTCCACTCAACTCCACTCAACTCCACTCAACTCCACTCAACTCCACTCAACTCCACTCAACTCCACTCAACTCCACTCAACTCCACTCAACTCCACTCAACTCCACTCAACTCCACTCAACTCCACTCAACTCCACTCAACTCCACTCAACTCCACTCAACTCCACTCAACTCCACTCAACTCCACTCAACTCCACTCAACTCCACTCAACTCCACTCAACTCCACTCAACTCCACTCAACTCCACTCAACTCCACTCAACTCCACTCAACTCCACTCAACTCCACTCAACTCCACTCAACTCCACTCAACTCCACTCAACTCCACTCAACTCCACTCAACTCCACTCAACTCCACTCAACTCCACTCAACTCCACTCAACTCCACTCAACTCCACTCAACTCCACTCAACTCCACTCAACTCCACTCAACTCCACTCAACTCCACTCAACTCCACTCAACTCCACTCAACTCCACTCAACTCCACTCAACTCCACTCAACTCCACTCAACTCCACTCAACTCCACTCAACTCCACTCAACTCCACTCAACTCCACTCAACTCCACTCAACTCCACTCAACTCCACTCAACTCCACTCAACTCCACTCAACTCCACTCAACTCCACTCAACTCCACTCAACTCCACTCAACTCCACTCAACTCCACTCAACTCCACTCAACTCCACTCAACTCCACTCAACTCCACTCAACTCCACTCAACTCCACTCAACTCCACTCAACTCCACTCAACTCCACTCAACTCCACTCAACTCCACTCAACTCCACTCAACTCCACTCAACTCCACTCAACTCCACTCAACTCCACTCAACTCCACTCAACTCCACTCAACTCCACTCAACTCCACTCAACTCCACTCAACTCCACTCAACTCCACTCAACTCCACTCAACTCCACTCAACTCCACTCAACTCCACTCAACTCCACTCAACTCCACTCAACTCCACTCAACTCCACTCAACTCCACTCAACTCCACTCAACTCCACTCAACTCCACTCAACTCCACTCAACTCCACTCAACTCCACTCAACTCCACTCAACTCCACTCAACTCCACTCAACTCCACTCAACTCCACTCAACTCCACTCAACTCCACTCAACTCCACTCAACTCCACTCAACTCCACTCAACTCCACTCAACTCCACTCAACTCCACTCAACTCCACTCAACTCCACTCAACTCCACTCAACTCCACTCAACTCCACTCAACTCCACTCAACTCCACTCAACTCCACTCAACTCCACTCAACTCCACTCAACTCCACTCAACTCCACTCAACTCCACTCAACTCCACTCAACTCCACTCAACTCCACTCAACTCCACTCAACTCCACTCAACTCCACTCAACTCCACTCAACTCCACTCAACTCCACTCAACTCCACTCAACTCCACTCAACTCCACTCAACTCCACTCAACTCCACTCAACTCCACTCAACTCCACTCAACTCCACTCAACTCCACTCAACTCCACTCAACTCCACTCAACTCCACTCAACTCCACTCAACTCCACTCCACTCCACTCCACTCCACTCCACTCCACTCCACTCCACTCAACTCCACTCAACTCCACTCCACTCCACTCAACTCCACTCAACTCCACTCAACTCCACTCAACTCCACTCAACTCCACTCAACTCCACTCAACTCCACTCAACTCCACTCAACTCCACTCAACTCCACTCAACTCCACTCAACTCCACTCAACTCCACTCAACTCCACTCAACTCCACTCAACTCCACTCAACTCCACTCAACTCCACTCAACTCCACTCAACTCCACTCAACTCCACTCAACTCCACTCAACTCCACTCAACTCCACTCAACTCCACTCAACTCCACTCAACTCCACTCAACTCCACTCAACTCCACTCAACTCCACTCAACTCCACTCAACTCCACTCAACTCCACTCAACTCCACTCAACTCCACTCAACTCCACTCAACTCCACTCAACTCCACTCAACTCCACTCAACTCCACTCAACTCCACTCAACTCCACTCAACTCCACTCAACTCCACTCAACTCCACTCAACTCCACTCAACTCCACTCAACTCCACTCAACTCCACTCAACTCCACTCAACTCCACTCAACTCCACTCAACTCCACTCAACTCCACTCAACTCCACTCAACTCCACTCAACTCCACTCAACTCCACTCAACTCCACTCAACTCCACTCAACTCCACTCAACTCCACTCAACTCCACTCAACTCCACTCAACTCCACTCAACTCCACTCAACTCCACTCAACTCCACTCAACTCCACTCAACTCCACTCAACTCCACTCAACTCCACTCCACTCCACTCAACTCCACTCCACTCCACTCCACTCCACTCCACTCCACTCCACTCCACTCCACTCCACTCCACTCCACTCCACTCCACTCCACTCCACTCCACTCCACTCCACTCCACTCCACTCCACTCCACTCCACTCCACTCCACTCCACTCCACTCCACTCCACTCCACTCCACTCCACTCCACTCCACTCCACTCCACTCCACTCCACTCCACTCCACTCCACTCCACTCCACTCCACTCCACTCCACTCCACTCCACTCCACTCCACTCCACTCAACTCCACTCAACTCCACTCAACTCCACTCAACTCCACTCAACTCCACTCAACTCCACTCAACTCCACTCAACTCCACTCAACTCCACTCAACTCCACTCAACTCCACTCAACTCCACTCAACTCCACTCAACTCCACTCAACTCCACTCAACTCCACTCAACTCCACTCAACTCCACTCAACTCCACTCAACTCCACTCAACTCCACTCAACTCCACTCAACTCCACTCAACTCCACTCAACTCCACTCAACTCCACTCAACTCCACTCAACTCCACTCAACTCCACTCAACTCCACTCAACTCCACTCAACTCCACTCAACTCCACTCAACTCCACTCAACTCCACTCAACTCCACTCAACTCCACTCAACTCCACTCAACTCCACTCAACTCCACTCAACTCCACTCAACTCCACTCAACTCCACTCAACTCCACTCAACTCCACTCAACTCCACTCAACTCCACTCAACTCCACTCAACTCCACTCAACTCCACTCAACTCCACTCAACTCCACTCAACTCCACTCAACTCCACTCAACTCCACTCAACTCCACTCAACTCCACTCAACTCCACTCAACTCCACTCAACTCCACTCAACTCCACTCAACTCCACTCAACTCCACTCAACTCCACTCAACTCCACTCAACTCCACTCAACTCCACTCAACTCCACTCAACTCCACTCAACTCCACTCAACTCCACTCAACTCCACTCAACTCCACTCAACTCCACTCAACTCCACTCAACTCCACTCAACTCCACTCAACTCCACTCAACTCCACTCAACTCCACTCAACTCCACTCAACTCCACTCAACTCCACTCAACTCCACTCAACTCCACTCAACTCCACTCAACTCCACTCAACTCCACTCAACTCCACTCAACTCCACTCAACTCCACTCAACTCCACTCAACTCCACTCAACTCCACTCAACTCCACTCAACTCCACTCAACTCCACTCAACTCCACTCAACTCCACTCAACTCCACTCAACTCCACTCAACTCCACTCAACTCCACTCAACTCCACTCAACTCCACTCAACTCCACTCAACTCCACTCAACTCCACTCAACTCCACTCAACTCCACTCAACTCCACTCAACTCCACTCAACTCCACTCAACTCCACTCAACTCCACTCAACTCCACTCAACTCCACTCAACTCCACTCAACTCCACTCAACTCCACTCAACTCCACTCAACTCCACTCAACTCCACTCAACTCCACTCAACTCCACTCAACTCCACTCAACTCCACTCAACTCCACTCAACTCCACTCAACTCCACTCAACTCCACTCAACTCCACTCAACTCCACTCAACTCCACTCAACTCCACTCAACTCCACTCAACTCCACTCAACTCCACTCAACTCCACTCAACTCCACTCAACTCCACTCAACTCCACTCAACTCCACTCAACTCCACTCAACTCCACTCAACTCCACTCAACTCCACTCAACTCCACTCAACTCCACTCAACTCCACTCAACTCCACTCAACTCCACTCAACTCCACTCAACTCCACTCAACTCCACTCAACTCCACTCAACTCCACTCAACTCCACTCAACTCCACTCAACTCCACTCAACTCCACTCAACTCCACTCAACTCCACTCAACTCCACTCAACTCCACTCAACTCCACTCAACTCCACTCAACTCCACTCAACTCCACTCAACTCCACTCAACTCCACTCAACTCCACTCAACTCCACTCAACTCCACTCAACTCCACTCAACTCCACTCAACTCCACTCAACTCCACTCAACTCCACTCAACTCCACTCAACTCCACTCAACTCCACTCAACTCCACTCAACTCCACTCAACTCCACTCAACTCCACTCAACTCCACTCAACTCCACTCAACTCCACTCAACTCCACTCAACTCCACTCAACTCCACTCAACTCCACTCAACTCCACTCAACTCCACTCAACTCCACTCAACTCCACTCAACTCCACTCAACTCCACTCAACTCCACTCAACTCCACTCAACTCCACTCAACTCCACTCAACTCCACTCAACTCCACTCAACTCCACTCAACTCCACTCCACTCCACTCAACTCCACTCAACTCCACTCAACTCCACTCCACTCCACTCAACTCCACTCACTCCACTCAACTCCACTCAACTCCACTCAACTCCACTCAACTCCACTCCACTCCACTCAACTCCACTCAACTCCACTCAACTCCACTCAACTCCACTCAACTCCACTCAACTCCACTCAACTCCACTCAACTCCACTCAACTCCACTCAACTCCACTCAACTCCACTCAACTCCACTCAACTCCACTCAACTCCACTCAACTCCACTCAACTCCACTCAACTCCACTCAACTCCACTCAACTCCACTCAACTCCACTCAACTCCACTCAACTCCACTCAACTCCACTCAACTCCACTCAACTCCACTCAACTCCACTCAACTCCACTCAACTCCACTCAACTCCACTCAACTCCACTCAACTCCACTCAACTCCACTCAACTCCACTCAACTCCACTCAACTCCACTCAACTCCACTCAACTCCACTCAACTCCACTCAACTCCACTCAACTCCACTCAACTCCACTCAACTCCACTCAACTCCACTCAACTCCACTCAACTCCACTCAACTCCACTCAACTCCACTCAACTCCACTCAACTCCACTCAACTCCACTCAACTCCACTCAACTCCACTCAACTCCACTCAACTCCACTCAACTCCACTCAACTCCACTCAACTCCACTCAACTCCACTCAACTCCACTCAACTCCACTCAACTCCACTCAACTCCACTCAACTCCACTCAACTCCACTCAACTCCACTCAACTCCACTCAACTCCACTCAACTCCACTCAACTCCACTCAACTCCACTCAACTCCACTCAACTCCACTCAACTCCACTCAACTCCACTCAACTCCACTCAACTCCACTCAACTCCACTCAACTCCACTCAACTCCACTCAACTCCACTCAACTCCACTCAACTCCACTCAACTCCACCACTCCACTCCACTCCAACTCCACTCAACTCCACTCCACTCAACTCCACTCAACTCCACTCAACTCCACTCAACTCCACTCAACTCCACTCAACTCCACTCAACTCCACTCAACTCCACTCAACTCCACTCAACTCCACTCAACTCCACTCAACTCCACTCAACTCCACTCAACTCCACTCAACTCCACTCAACTCCACTCAACTCCACTCAACTCCACTCAACTCCACTCAACTCCACTCAACTCCACTCAACTCCACTCAACTCCACTCAACTCCACTCAACTCCACTCAACTCCACTCAACTCCACTCAACTCCACTCAACTCCACTCAACTCCACTCAACTCCACTCAACTCCACTCAACTCCACTCAACTCCACTCAACTCCACTCAACTCCACTCAACTCCACTCAACTCCACTCAACTCCACTCAACTCCACTCAACTCCACTCAACTCCACTCAACTCCACTCAACTCCACTCAACTCCACTCAACTCCACTCAACTCCACTCAACTCCACTCAACTCCACTCAACTCCACTCAACTCCACTCAACTCCACTCAACTCCACTCAACTCCACTCAACTCCACTCAACTCCACTCAACTCCACTCAACTCCACTCAACTCCACTCAACTCCACTCAACTCCACTCAACTCCACTCAACTCCACTCAACTCCACTCAACTCCACTCAACTCCACTCAACTCCACTCAACTCCACTCAACTCCACTCAACTCCACTCAACTCCACTCAACTCCACTCAACTCCACTCACTCAACTCCACTCAACTCCACTCAACTCCACTCACTCCACTCAACTCCACTCAACTCCACTCAACTCCACTCAACTCCACTCAACTCCACTCAACTCCACTCAACTCCACTCAACTCCACTCAACTCCACTCAACTCCACTCAACTCCACTCAACTCCACTCAACTCCACTCAACTCCACTCAACTCCACTCAACTCCACTCAACTCCACTCAACTCCACTCAACTCCACTCAACTCCACTCAACTCCACTCAACTCCACTCAACTCCACTCAACTCCACTCAACTCCACTCAACTCCACTCAACTCCACTCAACTCCACTCAACTCCACTCAACTCCACTCAACTCCACTCAACTCCACTCAACTCCACTCAACTCCACTCAACTCCACTCAACTCCACTCAACTCCACTCAACTCCACTCAACTCCACTCAACTCCACTCAACTCCACTCAACTCCACTCAACTCCACTCAACTCCACTCAACTCCACTCAACTCCACTCAACTCCACTCAACTCCACTCAACTCCACTCAACTCCACTCAACTCCACTCAACTCCACTCAACTCCACTCAACTCCACTCAACTCCACTCAACTCCACTCAACTCCACTCAACTCCACTCAACTCCACTCAACTCCACTCAACTCCACTCAACTCCACTCAACTCCACTCAACTCCACTCAACTCCACTCAACTCCACTCAACTCCACTCAACTCCACTCAACTCCACTCAACTCCACTCAACTCCACTCAACTCCACTCAACTCCACTCCACTCCACTCCACTCCACTCCACTCCACTCCACTCCACTCCACTCCACTCCACTCCACTCCACTCCACTCCACTCCACTCCACTCCACTCCACTCCACTCCACTCCACTCCACTCAACTCCACTCCACTCCACTCCACTCCACTCCACTCCACTCCACTCCACTCCACTCCACTCCACTCCACTCCACTCCACTCCACTCCACTCCACTCCACTCCACTCCACTCCACTCACTCCACTCCAACTCCACTCCACTCCACTCCACTCCACTCCACTCCACTCAACTCCACTCAACTCCACTCAACTCCACTCAACTCCACTCAACTCCACTCAACTCCACTCAACTCCACTCAACTCCACTCAACTCCACTCAACTCCACTCAACTCCACTCAACTCCACTCAACTCCACTCAACTCCACTCAACTCCACTCAACTCCACTCAACTCCACTCAACTCCACTCAACTCCACTCAACTCCACTCAACTCCACTCAACTCCACTCAACTCCACTCAACTCCACTCAACTCCACTCAACTCCACTCAACTCCACTCAACTCCACTCAACTCCACTCAACTCCACTCAACTCCACTCAACTCCACTCAACTCCACTCAACTCCACTCAACTCCACTCAACTCCACTCAACTCCACTCAACTCCACTCAACTCCACTCAACTCCACTCAACTCCACTCAACTCCACTCAACTCCACTCAACTCCACTCAACTCCACTCAACTCCACTCAACTCCACTCAACTCCACTCAACTCCACTCAACTCCACTCAACTCCACTCAACTCCACTCAACTCCACTCAACTCCACTCAACTCCACTCAACTCCACTCAACTCCACTCAACTCCACTCAACTCCACTCAACTCCACTCAACTCCACTCAACTCCACTCAACTCCACTCAACTCCACTCAACTCCACTCAACTCCACTCAACTCCACTCAACTCCACTCAACTCCACTCAACTCCACTCAACTCCACTCAACTCCACTCAACTCCACTCAACTCCACTCAACTCCACTCAACTCCACTCAACTCCACTCAACTCCACTCAACTCCACTCAACTCCACTCAACTCCACTCAACTCCACTCAACTCCACTCAACTCCACTCAACTCCACTCAACTCCACTCAACTCCACTCAACTCCACTCAACTCCACTCAACTCCACTCAACTCCACTCAACTCCACTCAACTCCACTCAACTCCACTCAACTCCACTCAACTCCACTCAACTCCACTCAACTCCACTCAACTCCACTCAACTCCACTCAACTCCACTCAACTCCACTCAACTCCACTCAACTCCACTCAACTCCACTCAACTCCACTCAACTCCACTCAACTCCACTCAACTCCACTCAACTCCACTCAACTCCACTCAACTCCACTCAACTCCACTCAACTCCACTCAACTCCACTCAACTCCACTCAACTCCACTCAACTCCACTCAACTCCACTCAACTCCACTCAACTCCACTCAACTCCACTCAACTCCACTCAACTCCACTCAACTCCACTCAACTCCACTCAACTCCACTCAACTCCACTCAACTCCACTCAACTCCACTCAACTCCACTCAACTCCACTCAACTCCACTCAACTCCACTCAACTCCACTCAACTCCACTCAACTCCACTCAACTCCACTCAACTCCACTCAACTCCACTCAACTCCACTCAACTCCACTCAACTCCACTCAACTCCACTCAACTCCACTCAACTCCACTCAACTCCACTCAACTCCACTCAACTCCACTCAACTCCACTCAACTCCACTCAACTCCACTCAACTCCACTCAACTCCACTCAACTCCACTCAACTCCACTCAACTCCACTCAACTCCACTCAACTCCACTCAACTCCACTCAACTCCACTCAACTCCACTCAACTCCACTCAACTCCACTCAACTCCACTCAACTCCACTCAACTCCACTCAACTCCACTCAACTCCACTCAACTCCACTCAACTCCACTCAACTCCACTCAACTCCACTCAACTCCACTCAACTCCACTCAACTCCACTCAACTCCACTCAACTCCACTCAACTCCACTCAACTCCACTCAACTCCACTCAACTCCACTCAACTCCACTCAACTCCACTCAACTCCACTCAACTCCACTCAACTCCACTCAACTCCACTCAACTCCACTCAACTCCACTCAACTCCACTCAACTCCACTCAACTCCACTCAACTCCACTCAACTCCACTCAACTCCACTCAACTCCACTCAACTCCACTCAACTCCACTCAACTCCACTCAACTCCACTCAACTCCACTCAACTCCACTCAACTCCACTCAACTCCACTCAACTCCACTCAACTCCACTCAACTCCACTCAACTCCACTCAACTCCACTCAACTCCACTCAACTCCACTCAACTCCACTCAACTCCACTCAACTCCACTCAACTCCACTCAACTCCACTCAACTCCACTCAACTCCACTCAACTCCACTCAACTCCACTCAACTCCACTCAACTCCACTCAACTCCACTCAACTCCACTCAACTCCACTCAACTCCACTCAACTCCACTCAACTCCACTCAACTCCACTCAACTCCACTCAACTCCACTCAACTCCACTCAACTCCACTCAACTCCACTCAACTCCACTCAACTCCACTCAACTCCACTCAACTCCACTCAACTCCACTCAACTCCACTCAACTCCACTCAACTCCACTCAACTCCACTCAACTCCACTCAACTCCACTCAACTCCACTCAACTCCACTCAACTCCACTCAACTCCACTCAACTCCACTCAACTCCACTCAACTCCACTCAACTCCACTCAACTCCACTCAACTCCACTCAACTCCACTCAACTCCACTCAACTCCACTCAACTCCACTCAACTCCACTCAACTCCACTCAACTCCACTCAACTCCACTCAACTCCACTCAACTCCACTCAACTCCACTCAACTCCACTCAACTCCACTCAACTCCACTCAACTCCACTCAACTCCACTCAACTCCACTCAACTCCACTCAACTCCACTCAACTCCACTCAACTCCACTCAACTCCACTCAACTCCACTCAACTCCACTCAACTCCACTCAACTCCACTCAACTCCACTCAACTCCACTCAACTCCACTCAACTCCACTCAACTCCACTCAACTCCACTCAACTCCACTCAACTCCACTCAACTCCACTCAACTCCACTCAACTCCACTCAACTCCACTCAACTCCACTCAACTCCACTCAACTCCACTCAACTCCACTCAACTCCACTCAACTCCACTCAACTCCACTCAACTCCACTCAACTCCACTCAACTCCACTCAACTCCACTCAACTCCACTCAACTCCACTCAACTCCACTCAACTCCACTCAACTCCACTCAACTCCACTCAACTCCACTCAACTCCACTCAACTCCACTCAACTCCACTCAACTCCACTCAACTCCACTCAACTCCACTCAACTCCACTCAACTCCACTCAACTCCACTCAACTCCACTCAACTCCACTCAACTCCACTCAACTCCACTCAACTCCACTCAACTCCACTCAACTCCACTCAACTCCACTCAACTCCACTCAACTCCACTCAACTCCACTCAACTCCACTCAACTCCACTCAACTCCACTCAACTCCACTCAACTCCACTCAACTCCACTCAACTCCACTCAACTCCACTCAACTCCACTCAACTCCACTCAACTCCACTCAACTCCACTCAACTCCACTCAACTCCACTCAACTCCACTCAACTCCACTCAACTCCACTCAACTCCACTCAACTCCACTCAACTCCACTCAACTCCACTCAACTCCACTCAACTCCACTCAACTCCACTCAACTCCACTCAACTCCACTCAACTCCACTCAACTCCACTCAACTCCACTCAACTCCACTCAACTCCACTCAACTCCACTCAACTCCACTCAACTCCACTCAACTCCACTCAACTCCACTCAACTCCACTCAACTCCACTCAACTCCACTCAACTCCACTCAACTCCACTCAACTCCACTCAACTCCACTCAACTCCACTCAACTCCACTCAACTCCACTCAACTCCACTCAACTCCACTCAACTCCACTCAACTCCACTCAACTCCACTCAACTCCACTCAACTCCACTCAACTCCACTCAACTCCACTCAACTCCACTCAACTCCACTCAACTCCACTCAACTCCACTCAACTCCACTCAACTCCACTCAACTCCACTCAACTCCACTCAACTCCACTCAACTCCACTCAACTCCACTCAACTCCACTCAACTCCACTCAACTCCACTCAACTCCACTCAACTCCACTCAACTCCACTCAACTCCACTCAACTCCACTCAACTCCACTCAACTCCACTCAACTCCACTCAACTCCACTCAACTCCACTCAACTCCACTCAACTCCACTCAACTCCACTCAACTCCACTCAACTCCACTCAACTCCACTCAACTCCACTCAACTCCACTCAACTCCACTCAACTCCACTCAACTCCACTCAACTCCACTCAACTCCACTCAACTCCACTCAACTCCACTCAACTCCACTCAACTCCACTCAACTCCACTCAACTCCACTCAACTCCACTCACTCCACTCAACTCCACTCAACTCCACTCAACTCCACTCAACTCCACTCAACTCCACTCAACTCCACTCAACTCCACTCAACTCCACTCAACTCCACTCAACTCCACTCAACTCCACTCAACTCCACTCAACTCCACTCAACTCCACTCAACTCCACTCAACTCCACTCAACTCCACTCAACTCCACTCAACTCCACTCAACTCCACTCAACTCCACTCAACTCCACTCAACTCCACTCAACTCCACTCAACTCCACTCAACTCCACTCAACTCCACTCAACTCCACTCAACTCCACTCAACTCCACTCAACTCCACTCAACTCCCTCCACTCAACTCCACTCAACTCCACTCAACTCCACTCAACTCCACTCAACTCCACTCAACTCCACTCAACTCCACTCAACTCCACTCAACTCCACTCAACTCCACTCAACTCCACTCAACTCCACTCAACTCCACTCAACTCCACTCAACTCCACTCAACTCCACTCAACTCCACTCAACTCCACTCAACTCCACTCAACTCCACTCAACTCCACTCAACTCCACTCAACTCCACTCAACTCCACTCAACTCCACTCAACTCCACTCAACTCCACTCAACTCCACTCAACTCCACTCAACTCCACTCAACTCCACTCAACTCCACTCAACTCCACTCAACTCCACTCAACTCCACTCAACTCCACTCAACTCCACTCAACTCCACTCAACTCCACTCAACTCCACTCAACTCCACTCAACTCCACTCAACTCCACTCAACTCCACTCAACTCCACTCAACTCCACTCAACTCCACTCAACTCCACTCAACTCCACTCAACTCCACTCAACTCCACTCAACTCCACTCAACTCCACTCAACTCCACTCAACTCCACTCAACTCCACTCAACTCCACTCAACTCCACTCAACTCCACTCAACTCCACTCAACTCCACTCAACTCCACTCAACTCCACTCAACTCCACTCAACTCCACTCAACTCCACTCAACTCCACTCAACTCCACTCAACTCCACTCAACTCCACTCAACTCCACTCAACTCCACTCAACTCCACTCAACTCCACTCAACTCCACTCAACTCCACTCAACTCCACTCAACTCCACTCAACTCCACTCAACTCCACTCAACTCCACTCAACTCCACTCAACTCCACTCAACTCCACTCAACTCCACTCAACTCCACTCAACTCCACTCAACTCCACTCAACTCCACTCAACTCCACTCAACTCCACTCAACTCCACTCAACTCCACTCAACTCCACTCAACTCCACTCAACTCCACTCAACTCCACTCAACTCCACTCAACTCCACTCAACTCCACTCAACTCCACTCAACTCCACTCAACTCCACTCAACTCCACTCAACTCCACTCAACTCCACTCAACTCCACTCAACTCCACTCAACTCCACTCAACTCCACTCAACTCCACTCAACTCCACTCAACTCCACTCAACTCCACTCAACTCCACTCAACTCCACTCAACTCCACTCAACTCCACTCAACTCCACTCAACTCCACTCAACTCCACTCAACTCCACTCAACTCCACTCAACTCCACTCAACTCCACTCAACTCCACTCAACTCCACTCAACTCCACTCAACTCCACTCAACTCCACTCAACTCCACTCAACTCCACTCAACTCCACTCAACTCCACTCAACTCCACTCAACTCCACTCAACTCCACTCAACTCCACTCAACTCCACTCAACTCCACTCAACTCCACTCAACTCCACTCAACTCCACTCAACTCCACTCAACTCCACTCAACTCCACTCAACTCCACTCAACTCCACTCAACTCCACTCAACTCCACTCAACTCCACTCAACTCCACTCAACTCCACTCAACTCCACTCAACTCCACTCAACTCCACTCAACTCCACTCAACTCCACTCAACTCCACTCAACTCCACTCAACTCCACTCAACTCCACTCAACTCCACTCAACTCCACTCAACTCCACTCAACTCCACTCAACTCCACTCAACTCCACTCAACTCCACTCAACTCCACTCAACTCCACTCAACTCCACTCAACTCCACTCAACTCCACTCAACTCCACTCAACTCCACTCAACTCCACTCAACTCCACTCAACTCCACTCAACTCCACTCAACTCCACTCAACTCCACTCAACTCCACTCAACTCCACTCAACTCCACTCAACTCCACTCAACTCCACTCAACTCCACTCAACTCCACTCAACTCCACTCAACTCCACTCAACTCCACTCAACTCCACTCAACTCCACTCAACTCCACTCAACTCCACTCAACTCCACTCAACTCCACTCAACTCCACTCAACTCCACTCAACTCCACTCAACTCCACTCAACTCCACTCAACTCCACTCAACTCCACTCAACTCCACTCAACTCCACTCAACTCCACTCAACTCCACTCAACTCCACTCAACTCCACTCAACTCCACTCAACTCCACTCAACTCCACTCAACTCCACTCAACTCCACTCAACTCCACTCAACTCCACTCAACTCCACTCAACTCCACTCAACTCCACTCAACTCCACTCAACTCCACTCAACTCCACTCAACTCCACTCAACTCCACTCAACTCCACTCAACTCCACTCAACTCCACTCAACTCCACTCAACTCCACTCAACTCCACTCAACTCCACTCAACTCCACTCAACTCCACTCAACTCCACTCAACTCCACTCAACTCCACTCAACTCCACTCAACTCCACTCAACTCCACTCAACTCCACTCAACTCCACTCAACTCCACTCAACTCCACTCAACTCCACTCAACTCCACTCAACTCCACTCAACTCCACTCAACTCCACTCAACTCCACTCAACTCCACTCAACTCCACTCAACTCCACTCAACTCCACTCAACTCCACTCAACTCCACTCAACTCCACTCAACTCCACTCAACTCCACTCAACTCCACTCAACTCCACTCAACTCCACTCAACTCCACTCAACTCCACTCAACTCCACTCAACTCCACTCAACTCCACTCAACTCCACTCAACTCCACTCAACTCCACTCAACTCCACTCAACTCCACTCAACTCCACTCAACTCCACTCAACTCCACTCAACTCCACTCAACTCACTCACTCAACTCCACTCAACTCCACTCAACTCCACTCAACTCCACTCAACTCCACTCAACTCCACTCAACTCCACTCAACTCCACTCAACTCCACTCAACTCCACTCAACTCCACTCAACTCCACTCAACTCCACTCAACTCCACTCAACTCCACTCAACTCCACTCAACTCCACTCAACTCCACTCAACTCCACTCAACTCCACTCAACTCCACTCAACTCCACTCAACTCCACTCAACTCCACTCAACTCCACTCAACTCCACTCAACTCCACTCAACTCCACTCAACTCCACTCAACTCCACTCAACTCCACTCAACTCCACTCAACTCCACTCAACTCCACTCAACTCCACTCAACTCCACTCAACTCCACTCAACTCCACTCAACTCCACTCAACTCCACTCAACTCCACTCAACTCCACTCAACTCCACTCAACTCCACTCAACTCCACTCAACTCCACTCAACTCCACTCAACTCCACTCAACTCCACTCAACTCCACTCAACTCCACTCAACTCCACTCAACTCCACTCAACTCCACTCAACTCCACTCAACTCCACTCAACTCCACTCAACTCCACTCAACTCCACTCAACTCCACTCAACTCCACTCAACTCCACTCAACTCCACTCAACTCCACTCAACTCCACTCAACTCCACTCAACTCCACTCAACTCCACTCAACTCCACTCAACTCCACTCAACTCCACTCAACTCCACTCAACTCCACTCAACTCCACTCAACTCCACTCAACTCCACTCAACTCCACTCAACTCCACTCAACTCCACTCAACTCCACTCAACTCCACTCAACTCCACTCAACTCCACTCAACTCCACTCAACTCCACTCAACTCCACTCAACTCCACTCAACTCCACTCAACTCCACTCAACTCCACTCAACTCCACTCAACTCCACTCAACTCCACTCAACTCCACTCAACTCCACTCAACTCCACTCAACTCCACTCAACTCCACTCAACTCCACTCAACTCCACTCAACTCCACTCAACTCCACTCAACTCCACTCAACTCCACTCAACTCCACTCAACTCCACTCAACTCCACTCAACTCCACTCAACTCCACTCAACTCCACTCAACTCCACTCAACTCCACTCAACTCCACTCAACTCCACTCAACTCCACTCAACTCCACTCAACTCCACTCAACTCCACTCAACTCCACTCAACTCCACTCAACTCCACTCAACTCCACTCAACTCCACTCAACTCCACTCAACTCCACTCAACTCCACTCAACTCCACTCAACTCCACTCAACTCCACTCAACTCCACTCAACTCCACTCAACTCCACTCAACTCCACTCAACTCCACTCAACTCCACTCAACTCCACTCAACTCCACTCAACTCCACTCAACTCCACTCAACTCCACTCAACTCCACTCAACTCCACTCAACTCCACTCAACTCCACTCAACTCCACTCAACTCCACTCAACTCCACTCAACTCCACTCAACTCCACTCAACTCCACTCAACTCCACTCAACTCCACTCAACTCCACTCAACTCCACTCAACTCCACTCAACTCCACTCAACTCCACTCAACTCCACTCAACTCCACTCAACTCCACTCAACTCCACTCAACTCCACTCAACTCCACTCAACTCCACTCAACTCCACTCAACTCCACTCAACTCCACTCAACTCCACTCAACTCCACTCCTCCACTCAACTCCACTCAACTCCACTCAACTCCACTCAACTCCACTCAACTCCACTCAACTCCACTCAACTCCACTCAACTCCACTCAACTCCACTCAACTCCACTCAACTCCACTCAACTCCACTCAACTCCACTCAACTCCACTCAACTCCACTCAACTCCACTCAACTCCACTCAACTCCACTCAACTCCACTCAACTCCACTCAACTCCACTCAACTCCACTCAACTCCACTCAACTCCACTCAACTCCACTCAACTCCACTCAACTCCACTCAACTCCACTCAACTCCACTCAACTCCACTCAACTCCACTCAACTCCACTCAACTCCACTCAACTCCACTCAACTCCACTCAACTCCACTCAACTCCACTCAACTCCACTCAACTCCACTCAACTCCACTCAACTCCACTCAACTCCACTCAACTCCACTCAACTCCACTCAACTCCACTCAACTCCACTCAACTCCACTCAACTCCACTCAACTCCACTCAACTCCACTCAACTCCACTCAACTCCACTCAACTCCACTCAACTCCACTCAACTCCACTCAACTCCACTCAACTCCACTCAACTCCACTCAACTCCACTCAACTCCACTCAACTCCACTCAACTCCACTCAACTCCACTCAACTCCACTCAACTCCACTCAACTCCACTCAACTCCACTCAACTCCACTCAACTCCACTCAACTCCACTCAACTCCACTCAACTCCACTCAACTCCACTCAACTCCACTCAACTCCACTCAACTCCACTCAACTCCACTCAACTCCACTCAACTCCACTCAACTCCACTCAACTCCACTCAACTCCACTCAACTCCACTCAACTCCACTCAACTCCACTCAACTCCACTCAACTCCACTCAACTCCACTCAACTCCACTCAACTCCACTCAACTCCACTCAACTCCACTCAACTCCACTCAACTCCACTCCACTCAACTCCACTCAACTCCACTCAACTCCACTCAACTCCACTCAACTCCACTCAACTCCACTCAACTCCACTCAACTCCACTCAACTCCACTCAACTCCACTCAACTCCACTCAACTCCACTCAACTCCACTCAACTCCACTCAACTCCACTCAACTCCACTCAACTCCACTCAACTCCACTCAACTCCACTCAACTCCACTCAACTCCACTCAACTCCACTCAACTCCACTCAACTCCACTCAACTCCACTCAACTCCACTCAACTCCACTCAACTCCACTCAACTCCACTCAACTCCACTCAACTCCACTCAACTCCACTCAACTCCACTCAACTCCACTCAACTCCACTCAACTCCACTCAACTCCACTCAACTCCACTCAACTCCACTCAACTCCACTCAACTCCACTCAACTCCACTCAACTCCACTCAACTCCACTCAACTCCACTCAACTCCACTCAACTCCACTCAACTCCACTCAACTCCACTCAACTCCACTCAACTCCACTCAACTCCACTCAACTCCACTCAACTCCACTCAACTCCACTCAACTCCACTCAACTCCACTCAACTCCACTCAACTCCACTCAACTCCACTCAACTCCACTCAACTCCACTCAACTCCACTCAACTCCACTCAACTCCACTCAACTCCACTCAACTCCACTCAACTCCACTCAACTCCACTCAACTCCACTCAACTCCACTCAACTCCACTCAACTCCACTCAACTCCACTCAACTCCACTCAACTCCACTCAACTCCACTCAACTCCACTCAACTCCACTCAACTCCACTCAACTCCACTCAACTCCACTCAACTCTCCACTCAACTCCACTCAACTCCACTCAACTCCACTCAACTCCACTCAACTCCACTCAACTCCACTCAACTCCACTCAACTCCACTCAACTCCACTCAACTCCACTCAACTCCACTCAACTCCACTCAACTCCACTCAACTCCACTCAACTCCACTCAACTCCACTCAACTCCACTCAACTCCACTCAACTCCACTCAACTCCACTCAACTCCACTCAACTCCACTCAACTCCACTCAACTCCACTCAACTCCACTCAACTCCACTCAACTCCACTCAACTCCACTCAACTCCACTCAACTCCACTCAACTCCACTCAACTCCACTCAACTCCACTCAACTCCACTCAACTCCACTCAACTCCACTCAACTCCACTCAACTCCACTCAACTCCACTCAACTCCACTCAACTCCACTCAACTCCACTCAACTCCACTCAACTCCACTCAACTCCACTCAACTCCACTCAACTCCACTCAACTCCACTCAACTCCACTCAACTCCACTCAACTCCACTCAACTCCACTCAACTCCACTCAACTCCACTCAACTCCACTCAACTCCACTCAACTCCACTCAACTCCACTCAACTCCACTCAACTCCACTCAACTCCACTCAACTCCACTCAACTCCACTCAACTCCACTCAACTCCACTCAACTCCACTCAACTCCACTCAACTCCACTCAACTCCACTCAACTCCACTCAACTCCACTCAACTCCACTCAACTCCACTCAACTCCACTCAACTCCACTCAACTCCACTCAACTCCACTCAACTCCACTCAACTCCACTCAACTCCACTCAACTCCACTCAACTCCACTCAACTCCACTCAACTCCACTCAACTCCACTCAACTCCACTCAACTCCACTCAACTCCACTCAACTCCACTCAACTCCACTCAACTCCACTCAACTCCACTCAACTCCACTCAACTCCACTCAACTCCACTCAACTCCACTCAACTCCACTCAACTCCACTCAACTCCACTCAACTCCACTCAACTCCACTCAACTCCACTCAACTCCACTCAACTCCACTCAACTCCACTCAACTCCACTCAACTCCACTCAACTCCACTCAACTCCACTCAACTCCACTCAACTCCACTCAACTCCACTCAACTCCACTCAACTCCACTCAACTCCACTCAACTCCACTCAACTCCACTCAACTCCACTCAACTCCACTCAACTCCACTCAACTCCACTCAACTCCACTCAACTCCACTCAACTCCACTCAACTCCACTCAACTCCACTCAACTCCACTCAACTCCACTCAACTCCACTCAACTCCACTCAACTCCACTCAACTCCACTCAACTCCACTCAACTCCACTCAACTCCACTCAACTCCACTCAACTCCACTCAACTCCACTCAACTCCACTCAACTCCACTCAACTCCACTCAACTCCACTCAACTCCACTCAACTCCACTCAACTCCACTCAACTCCACTCAACTCCACTCAACTCCACTCAACTCCACTCAACTCCACTCAACTCCACTCAACTCCACTCAACTCCACTCAACTCCACTCAACTCCACTCAACTCCACTCAACTCCACTCAACTCCACTCAACTCCACTCAACTCCACTCAACTCCACTCAACTCCACTCAACTCCACTCAACTCCACTCAACTCCACTCAACTCCACTCAACTCCACTCAACTCCACTCAACTCCACTCAACTCCACTCAACTCCACTCAACTCCACTCAACTCCACTCAACTCCACTCAACTCCACTCAACTCCACTCAACTCCACTCAACTCCACTCAACTCCACTCAACTCCACTCAACTCCACTCAACTCCACTCAACTCCACTCAACTCCACTCAACTCCACTCAACTCCACTCAACTCCACTCAACTCCACTCAACTCCACTCAACTCCACTCAACTCCACTCAACTCCACTCAACTCCACTCAACTCCACTCAACTCCACTCAACTCCACTCAACTCCACTCAACTCCACTCAACTCCACTCAACTCCACTCAACTCCACTCAACTCCACTCAACTCCACTCAACTCCACTCAACTCCACTCAACTCCACTCAACTCCACTCAACTCCACTCAACTCCACTCAACTCCACTCAACTCCACTCAACTCCACTCAACTCCACTCAACTCCACTCAACTCCACTCAACTCCACTCAACTCCACTCAACTCCACTCAACTCCACTCAACTCCACTCAACTCCACTCAACTCCACTCAACTCCACTCAACTCCACTCAACTCCACTCAACTCCACTCAACTCCACTCAACTCCACTCAACTCCACTCAACTCCACTCAACTCCACTCAACTCCACTCAACTCCACTCAACTCCACTCAACTCCACTCAACTCCACTCAACTCCACTCAACTCCACTCAACTCCACTCAACTCCACTCAACTCCACTCAACTCCACTCAACTCCACTCAACTCCACTCAACTCCACTCAACTCCACTCAACTCCACTCAACTCCACTCAACTCCACTCAACTCCACTCAACTCCACTCAACTCCACTCAACTCCACTCAACTCCACTCAACTCCACTCAACTCCACTCAACTCCACTCAACTCCACTCAACTCCACTCAACTCCACTCAACTCCACTCAACTCCACTCAACTCCACTCAACTCCACTCAACTCCACTCAACTCCACTCAACTCCACTCAACTCCACTCAACTCCACTCAACTCCACTCAACTCCACTCAACTCCACTCAACTCCACTCAACTCCACTCAACTCCACTCAACTCCACTCAACTCCACTCAACTCCACTCAACTCCACTCAACTCCACTCAACTCCACTCAACTCCACTCAACTCCACTCAACTCCACTCAACTCCACTCAACTCCACTCAACTCCACTCAACTCCACTCAACTCCACTCAACTCCACTCAACTCCACTCAACTCCACTCAACTCCACTCAACTCCACTCAACTCCACTCAACTCCACTCAACTCCACTCAACTCCACTCAACTCCACTCAACTCCACTCAACTCCACTCAACTCCACTCAACTCCACTCAACTCCACTCAACTCCACTCAACTCCACTCAACTCCACTCAACTCCACTCAACTCCACTCAACTCCACTCAACTCCACTCAACTCCACTCAACTCCACTCAACTCCACTCAACTCCACTCAACTCCACTCAACTCCACTCAACTCCACTCAACTCCACTCAACTCCACTCAACTCCACTCAACTCCACTCAACTCCACTCAACTCCACTCAACTCCACTCAACTCCACTCAACTCCACTCAACTCCACTCAACTCCACTCAACTCCACTCAACTCCACTCAACTCCACTCAACTCCACTCAACTCCACTCAACTCCACTCAACTCCACTCAACTCCACTCAACTCCACTCAACTCCACTCAACTCCACTCAACTCCACTCAACTCCACTCAACTCCACTCAACTCCACTCAACTCCACTCAACTCCACTCAACTCCACTCAACTCCACTCAACTCCACTCAACTCCACTCAACTCCACTCAACTCCACTCAACTCCACTCAACTCCACTCAACTCCACTCAACTCCACTCAACTCCACTCAACTCCACTCAACTCCACTCAACTCCACTCAACTCCACTCAACTCCACTCAACTCCACTCAACTCCACTCAACTCCACTCAACTCCACTCAACTCCACTCAACTCCACTCAACTCCACTCAACTCCACTCAACTCCACTCAACTCCACTCAACTCCACTCAACTCCACTCAACTCCACTCAACTCCACTCAACTCCACTCAACTCCACTCAACTCCACTCAACTCCACTCAACTCCACTCAACTCCACTCAACTCCACTCAACTCCACTCAACTCCACTCAACTCCACTCAACTCCACTCAACTCCACTCAACTCCACTCAACTCCACTCAACTCCACTCAACTCCACTCAACTCCACTCAACTCCACTCAACTCCACTCAACTCCACTCAACTCCACTCAACTCCACTCAACTCCACTCAACTCCACTCAACTCCACTCAACTCCACTCAACTCCACTCAACTCCACTCAACTCCACTCAACTCCACTCAACTCCACTCAACTCCACTCAACTCCACTCAACTCCACTCAACTCCACTCAACTCCACTCAACTCCACTCAACTCCACTCAACTCCACTCAACTCCACTCAACTCCACTCAACTCCACTCAACTCCACTCAACTCCACTCAACTCCACTCAACTCCACTCAACTCCACTCAACTCCACTCAACTCCACTCAACTCCACTCAACTCCACTCAACTCCACTCAACTCCACTCAACTCCACTCAACTCCACTCAACTCCACTCAACTCCACTCAACTCCACTCAACTCCACTCAACTCCACTCAACTCCACTCAACTCCACTCAACTCCACTCAACTCCACTCAACTCCACTCAACTCCACTCAACTCCACTCAACTCCACTCAACTCCACTCAACTCCACTCAACTCCACTCAACTCCACTCAACTCCACTCAACTCCACTCAACTCCACTCAACTCCACTCAACTCCACTCAACTCCACTCAACTCCACTCAACTCCACTCAACTCCACTCAACTCCACTCAACTCCACTCAACTCCACTCAACTCCACTCAACTCCACTCAACTCCACTCAACTCCACTCAACTCCACTCAACTCCACTCAACTCCACTCAACTCCACTCAACTCCACTCAACTCCACTCAACTCCACTCAACTCCACTCAACTCCACTCAACTCCACTCAACTCCACTCAACTCCACTCAACTCCACTCAACTCCACTCAACTCCACTCAACTCCACTCAACTCCACTCAACTCCACTCAACTCCACTCAACTCCACTCAACTCCACTCAACTCCACTCAACTCCACTCAACTCCACTCAACTCCACTCAACTCCACTCAACTCCACTCAACTCCACTCAACTCCACTCAACTCCACTCAACTCCACTCAACTCCACTCAACTCCACTCAACTCCACTCAACTCCACTCAACTCCACTCAACTCCACTCAACTCCACTCAACTCCACTCAACTCCACTCAACTCCACTCAACTCCACTCAACTCCACTCAACTCCACTCAACTCCACTCAACTCCACTCAACTCCACTCAACTCCACTCAACTCCACTCAACTCCACTCAACTCCACTCAACTCCACTCAACTCCACTCAACTCCACTCAACTCCACTCAACTCCACTCAACTCCACTCAACTCAACTCCACTCAACTCCACTCAACTCCACTCAACTCCACTCAACTCCACTCAACTCCACTCAACTCCACTCAACTCCACTCAACTCCACTCAACTCCACTCAACTCCACTCAACTCCACTCAACTCCACTCAACTCCACTCAACTCCACTCAACTCCACTCAACTCCACTCAACTCCACTCAACTCCACTCAACTCCACTCAACTCCACTCAACTCCACTCAACTCCACTCAACTCCACTCAACTCCACTCAACTCCACTCAACTCCACTCAACTCCACTCAACTCCACTCAACTCCACTCAACTCCACTCAACTCCACTCAACTCCACTCAACTCCACTCAACTCCACTCAACTCCACTCAACTCCACTCAACTCCACTCAACTCCACTCAACTCCACTCAACTCCACTCAACTCCACTCAACTCCACTCAACTCCACTCAACTCCACTCAACTCCACTCAACTCCACTCAACTCCACTCAACTCCACTCAACTCCACTCAACTCCACTCACTCCACTCAACTCCACTCAACTCCACTCAACTCCACTCAACTCCACTCAACTCCACTCAACTCCACTCAACTCCACTCAACTCCACTCAACTCCACTCAACTCCACTCAACTCCACTCAACTCCACTCAACTCCACTCAACTCCACTCAACTCCACTCAACTCCACTCAACTCCACTCAACTCCACTCAACTCCACTCAACTCCACTCAACTCCACTCAACTCCACTCAACTCCACTCAACTCCACTCAACTCCACTCAACTCCACTCAACTCCACTCAACTCCACTCAACTCCACTCAACTCCACTCAACTCCACTCAACTCCACTCAACTCCACTCCACTCCACTCCACTCCACTCCACTCCACTCCACTCCACTCCACTCCACTCCACTCCACTCCACTCCACTCCACTCCACTCCACTCCACTCCACTCCACTCCACTCCACTCCACTCCACTCCACTCCACTCCACTCCACTCCAACTCCACTCCACTCCAACTCCACTCCACTCCACTCAACTCCACTCCACTCCACTCCACTCCACTCAACTCCACTCACTCCACTCAACTCCACTCAACTCCACTCAACTCCACTCAACTCCACTCAACTCCACTCAACTCCACTCAACTCCACTCAACTCCACTCAACTCCACTCAACTCCACTCAACTCCACTCAACTCCACTCAACTCCACTCAACTCCACTCAACTCCACTCAACTCCACTCAACTCCACTCAACTCCACTCAACTCCACTCAACTCCACTCAACTCCACTCAACTCCACTCAACTCCACTCAACTCCACTCAACTCCACTCAACTCCACTCAACTCCACTCAACTCCACTCAACTCCACTCAACTCCACTCAACTCCACTCAACTCCACTCAACTCCACTCAACTCCACTCAACTCCACTCAACTCCACTCAACTCCACTCAACTCCACTCAACTCCACTCAACTCCACTCAACTCCACTCAACTCCACTCAACTCCACTCAACTCCACTCAACTCCACTCAACTCCACTCAACTCCACTCAACTCCACTCAACTCCACTCAACTCCACTCAACTCCACTCAACTCCACTCAACTCCACTCAACTCCACTCAACTCCACTCAACTCCACTCAACTCCACTCAACTCCACTCAACTCCACTCAACTCCACTCAACTCCACTCAACTCCACTCAACTCCACTCAACTCCACTCAACTCCACTCAACTCCACTCAACTCCACTCAACTCCACTCAACTCCACTCAACTCCACTCAACTCCACTCAACTCCACTCAACTCCACTCAACTCCACTCAACTCCACTCAACTCCACTCAACTCCACTCAACTCCACTCAACTCCACTCAACTCCACTCAACTCCACTCAACTCCACTCAACTCCACTCAACTCCACTCAACTCCACTCAACTCCACTCAACTCCACTCAACTCCACTCAACTCCACTCAACTCCACTCAACTCCACTCAACTCCACTCAACTCCACTCAACTCCACTCAACTCCACTCAACTCCACTCAACTCCACTCAACTCCACTCAACTCCACTCAACTCCACTCAACTCCACTCAACTCCACTCAACTCCACTCAACTCCACTCAACTCCACTCAACTCCACTCAACTCCACTCAACTCCACTCAACTCCACTCAACTCCACTCAACTCCACTCAACTCCACTCAACTCCACTCAACTCCACTCAACTCCACTCAACTCCACTCAACTCCACTCAACTCCACTCAACTCCACTCAACTCCACTCAACTCCACTCAACTCCACTCAACTCCACTCAACTCCACTCAACTCCACTCAACTCCACTCAACTCCACTCAACTCCACTCAACTCCACTCAACTCCACTCAACTCCACTCAACTCCACTCAACTCCACTCAACTCACTCAACTCCACTCAACTCCACTCAACTCCACTCAACTCCACTCAACTCCACTCAACTCCACTCAACTCCACTCAACTCCACTCAACTCCACTCAACTCCACTCAACTCCACTCAACTCCACTCAACTCCACTCAACTCCACTCAACTCCACTCAACTCCACTCAACTCCACTCAACTCCACTCAACTCCACTCAACTCCACTCAACTCCACTCAACTCCACTCAACTCCACTCAACTCCACTCAACTCCACTCAACTCCACTCAACTCCACTCAACTCCACTCAACTCCACTCAACTCCACTCAACTCCACTCAACTCCACTCAACTCCACTCAACTCCACTCAACTCCACTCAACTCCACTCAACTCCACTCAACTCCACTCAACTCCACTCAACTCCACTCAACTCCACTCAACTCCACTCAACTCCACTCAACTCCACTCAACTCCACTCAACTCCACTCAACTCCACTCAACTCCACTCAACTCCACTCAACTCCACTCAACTCCACTCAACTCCACTCAACTCCACTCAACTCCACTCAACTCCACTCAACTCCACTCAACTCCACTCAACTCCACTCAACTCCACTCAACTCCACTCAACTCCACTCAACTCCACTCAACTCCACTCAACTCCACTCAACTCCACTCAACTCCACTCAACTCCACTCAACTCCACTCAACTCCACTCAACTCCACTCAACTCCACTCAACTCCACTCAACTCCACTCAACTCCACTCAACTCCACTCAACTCCACTCAACTCCACTCAACTCCACTCAACTCCACTCAACTCCACTCAACTCCACTCAACTCCACTCAACTCCACTCAACTCCACTCAACTCCACTCAACTCCACTCAACTCCACTCAACTCCACTCAACTCCACTCAACTCCACTCAACTCCACTCAACTCCACTCAACTCCACTCAACTCCACTCAACTCCACTCAACTCCACTCAACTCCACTCAACTCCACTCAACTCCACTCAACTCCACTCAACTCCACTCAACTCCACTCAACTCCACTCAACTCCACTCAACTCCACTCCACTCCACTCCACTCCACTCCACTCCACCCACTCCACTCCACTCCACTCCACTCCACTCAACTCCACTCCACTCCACTCCACTCCACTCCACTCCACTCCACTCCACTCCACTCCACTCCACTCCACTCCACTCCACTCCACTCCACTCCACTCCACTCCACTCCACTCCACTCAACTCCACTCCACTCCACTCAACTCCACTCAACTCCACTCAACTCCACTCAACTCCACTCAACTCCACTCAACTCCACTCAACTCCACTCAACTCCACTCAACTCCACTCAACTCCACTCAACTCCACTCAACTCCACTCAACTCCACTCAACTCCACTCAACTCCACTCAACTCCACTCAACTCCACTCAACTCCACTCAACTCCACTCAACTCCACTCAACTCCACTCAACTCCACTCAACTCCACTCAACTCCACTCAACTCCACTCAACTCCACTCAACTCCACTCAACTCCACTCAACTCCACTCAACTCCACTCAACTCCACTCAACTCCACTCAACTCCACTCAACTCCACTCAACTCCACTCAACTCCACTCAACTCCACTCAACTCCACTCAACTCCACTCAACTCCACTCAACTCCACTCAACTCCACTCAACTCCACTCAACTCCACTCAACTCCACTCAACTCCACTCAACTCCACTCAACTCCACTCAACTCCACTCAACTCCACTCAACTCCACTCAACTCCACTCAACTCCACTCAAACTCCACTCAACTCCACTCAACTCCACTCAACTCCACTCAACTCCACTCAACTCCACTCAACTCCACTCAACTCCACTCAACTCCACTCAACTCCACTCAACTCCACTCAACTCCACTCAACTCCACTCAACTCCACTCAACTCCACTCAAACTCCACTCCACTCCACTCAACTCCACTCAACTCCACTCCACTCCACTCAACTCCACTCAACTCCACTCAACTCCACTCAACTCCACTCCACTCCACTCCACTCCACTCCACTCCACTCCACTCCACTCCACTCCACCTCCACTCCACTCCACTCCACTCAACTCCACTCAACTCCACTCAACTCCACTCAACTCCACTCAACTCCACTCACTCCACTCAACTCCACTCAACTCCACTCAACTCCACTCAACTCCACTCAACTCCACTCACTCCACTCAACTCCACTCAACTCCACTCAACTCCACTCAACTCCACTCAACTCCACTCAACCCACTCAACTCCACTCAACTCCACTCAACTCCACTCAACTCCACTCAACTCCACTCAACTCCACTCAACTCCACTCAACTCCACTCAACTCCACTCAACTCCACTCAACTCCACTCAACTCCACTCAACTCCACTCAACTCCACTCAACTCCACTCAACTCCACTCAACTCCACTCAACTCCACTCCACTCCACTCAACTCCACTCAACTCCACTCAACTCCACTCAACTCCACTCAACTCCACTCCACTCAACTCCACTCAACTCCACTCAACTCCACTCAACTCCACTCAACTCCACTCAACTCCACTCAACTCCACTCAACTCCACTCAACTCCACTCAACTCCACTCAACTCCACTCAACTCCACTCAACTCCACTCAACTCCACTCAACTCCACTCAACTCCCACTCAACTCCACTCAACTCCACTCAACTCCACTCAACTCCACTCAACTCCACTCAACTCCACTCAACTCCACTCAACTCCACTCAACTCCACTCAACTCCACTCAACTCCACTCAACTCCACTCAACTCCACTCAACTCCACTCAACTCCACTCAACTCCACTCAACTCCACTCAACTCCACTCAACTCCACTCAACTCCACTCAACTCCACTCAACTCCACTCCACTCACTCCACTCCACTCCACTCAACTCCACTCAACTCCACTCAACTCCACTCAACTCCACTCAACTCCACTCAACTCCACTCAACTCCACTCAACTCCACTCAACTCCACTCAACTCCACTCAACTCCACTCAACTCCACTCAACTCCACTCAACGCCACTCAACTCCACTCAACTCCACTCAACTCCACTCAACTCCACTCAACTCCACTCAACTCCACTCAACTCCACTCAACTCCACTCAACTCCACTCAACTCCACTCAAACTCCTCAACTCCACTCAACTCCACTCAACTCCACTCAACTCCACTCAACTCCACCTCAACTCCACTCAACTCCACTCAACTCCACTCAACTCCACTCAACTCCACTCAACTCCACTCAACTCCACTCAACTCCACTCAACTCCACTCAACTCCACTCAACTCCACTCAACTCCACTCAACTCCACTCAACTCCACTCAACTCCACTCAACTCCACTCAACTCCACTCAACTCCACTCAACTCCACTCAACTCCACTCAACTCCACTCAACTCCACTCAACTCCACTCAACTCCACTCAACTCCACTCAACTCCACTCAACTCCACTCAACTCCACTCAACTCCACTCAACTCCACTCAACTCCACTCAACTCCACTCAACTCCACTCAACTCCACTCAACTCCACTCAACTCCACTCAACTCCACTCAACTCCACTCAACTCCACTCAACTCCACTCAACTCCACTCAACTCCACTCAACTCCACTCAACTCCACTCAACTCCACTCAACTCCACTCAACTCCACTCAACTCCACTCAACTCCACTCAACTCCACTCAACTCCACTCAACTCCACTCAACTCCACCTCAACTCCACTCAACTCCACTCAACTCCACTCAACTCCACTCAACTCCACTCAACTCCACTCAACTCCCACTCAACTCCACTCAACTCCACTCAACTCCACTCAACTCCACTCAACTCCACTCAACTCCACTCAACTCCACTCAACTCCACTCAACTCCACTCAACTCCACTCAACTCCACTCAACTCCACTCAACTCCACTCAACTCCACTCAACTCCACTCAACTCCACTCAACTCCACTCAACTCCACTCAAATCCACTCAACTCCACTCAACCCACACTCAACTCCACTCAACTCCACTCAACTCCACTCAACTCCACTCAACTCCACTCAACTCCACTCAACTCCACTCAACTCCACTCAACTCCACTCAACTCCACTCAACTCCACTCAACTCCACTCAACTCCACTCAACTCCACTCAACTCCACTCAACTCCCCACTCAACTCACTCAACTCCACTCAACTCCACTCAACTCCACTCAACTCCACTCAACTCCACTCAACTCCACTCAACTCCACTCAACTCCACTCAACTCCACTCAACTCCACTCAACTCCACTCAACTCCACTCAACTCCACTCAACTCCACTCAACTCCACTCAACTCCACTCAACTCCACTCAACTCCACTCAACTCCACTCAACTCCACTCAACTCCACTCAACCCACTCAACTCCACTCAACTCCACTCAACTCCACTCAACTCCACTCAACTCCACTCAACGCCACTCAACTCCACTCAACTCCACTCAACTCCACTCAACTCCACTCAACTCCACTCAACTCCACTCAACTCCACTCAACTCCACTCAACTCCACTCAACTCCACCAACTCCACTCAACTCCACTCAACTCCACTCAACTCCACTCAACTCCACTCAACTCCACTCAACTCCACTCACTCCACTCAACTCCACTCAACTCCACTCAACTCCACTCAACTCCACTCAACTCCACTCAACTCCACTCAACTCCACTCAACTCCACTCAACTCCACTCAACTCCACTCAACTCCACTCAACTCCACTCACTCCACTCAACTCCACTCAACTCCACTCAACTCCACTCAACTCCACTCAACTCCACTCAACTCCACTCAACTCCACTCAACTCCACTCAACTCCACTCAACTCCACTCAACTCCACTCAACTCCACTCAACTCCACTCAACTCCACTCAACTCCACTCAACTCCACTCTCCTCCACCCTCCGCCACTCAACTCCACTCAACTCCACTCAACTCCACTCAACTCCACTCAACTCCACTCAACTCCACTCAACTCCACTCAACTCCACTCAACTCACCACCAACTCCACTCAACTCCACTCAACTCCACTCAACTCCACTCAACTCCACTCAACTCCCACTCCAACTCCACTCAACTCCACTCAACTCCACTCAACTCCACTCAACTCCACTCAACTCCACTCAACTCCACTCAACTCCACTCAACTCCACTCAACTCCACTCAACTCCACTCAACTCCACTCAACTCCACTCAACTCCACTCAACTCCACTCAACTCCACTCAACTCCACTCAACTCCACTCAACTCCACTCAACTCCCACTCAACTCCACTCAACTCCACTCAACTCCACTCCAACTCCACTCAACGCCACTCAACTCCACCCAACTCCACTCAAACTCCACTCAACTCCACTCAACTCCACTCAACTCCACACTACTCCACTCAACTCCCACTCAACTCCACTCAACTCCACTCAACTCCACTCAACTCCACTCAACTCCACTCAACTCCACTCAACTCCACTCAACTCCACTCATCCTCAACTCAACTCCACTCAACTCCACTCAACTCCACTCAACTCCACTCAACTCCACTCAACTCCACTCAACTCCACTCAACTCCACTCAACTCCACTCAACTCCACTCCACTCCACTCAACTCCACTCAACTCCACTCAACTCCACTCAACTCCACTCAACTCCACTCAACTCCACGCAACTCCACTCAACTCCACTCAACTCCACTCAACTCCACTCAACTCCACTCAACTCCACTCAACTCCACTCAACTCCACTCAACTCCACTCAACTCCACTCAACTCCACTCAACTCCACTCAACTCCACTCAACTCCACTCAACTCCACTCAACTCCACTCAACTCCACTCAACTCCACTCAACTCCACTCAACTCCACTCAACTCCACTCAACTCCACTCAACTCCACTCAACTCCACTCAACTCCACTCAACTCCACTCACTCCCACTCAACTCCACTCCACTCCACTCCACTCACTCCACTCAACTCCACTCAACTCCACTCAACGCCACTCAACTCCACTCAACTCCACTCAACTCCACTCAACTCCACTCAACTCCACTCACTCCACGCAACTCCACTCAACTCCACTCAACTCCACTCAACTCCACTCAACTCCACTCAACTCCACTCAACTCCACTCAACTCCACTCAACTCCACTCAACTCCACTCAACTCCACTCAACCTCCACTCAACTCCACTCAACTCCACTCAACTCCACGCAACTCCACTCAACTCCACTCAACTCCACTCAACTCCACTCAACTCCACTCAACTCCACTCAACTCCACTCAACTCCACTCAACTCCACTCAACTCCACTCAACTCCACTCAAACTCCACTCAACTCCACTCAACTCCACTCAACTCCACTCAACTCCACTCAACTCCACTCAACTCCACTCAACTCCACTCCACTCCACTCAACTCCACTCAACTCCACTCAACTCCACTCAACTCCACTCACTCCACTCAACTCCACTCAACTCCACTCAACTCCACTCAACTCCACTCAACTCCACTCAACTCCACTCAACTCCACTCAACTCCACGCAACTCCACTCAACTCCACTCAACTCCACTCAACTCCACTCAACTCCACTCAACCTCCACTCAAACTCCACTCAACTCCACTCACTCCACTCAACTCCACTCAACTCCACTCAACTCCACTCAACTCCACTCAACTCCACTCAACTCCACTCAACTCCACTCAACTCCACTCAACTCCACTCAACTCCACTCAACTCCACTCAACTCCACTCAACTCCACTCAACTCCACTCAACTCCACTCAACTCCACTCAACTCCACTCAACTCCACTCAACTCCACTCAACTCCACTCAACTCCACTCAACTCCACTCAACTCCACTCAACTCCACTCAACTCCACTCAACTCCACTCAACTCCACTCAACTCCACTCAACTCCACTCAACTCCACTCAACTCCACTCACTCCACTCAACTCCACTCAACTCCACTCAACTCCACTCAACTCCACTCAACTCCACTCAACTCCACACTCAACTCCACTCAACTCCACTCAACCTCCACTCAACTCCACTCAACTCCACTCAACTCCACTCAACTCCACTCAACTCCACCCAACTCCACTCAACTCCACTCAATCGCCACTCAACTCCACCAACCCCACTCAACTCCACTCAACTCCACTCAACTCCACTCAACTCCACTCAACTCCACTCACCCCACCAACTCCACTCAACTCCACTCAACTCCACTCAACTCCACTCAACTCCACTCAACTCCACTCAACTCCACTCAACTCCACTCAACTCCACTCAACTCCACTCAACTCCACTCAACTCCACTCAACTCCACTCAACTCCACTCAACTCCACTCAACTCCACTCAACTCCACTCAACTCCACTCAACTCCACTCAACTCCACTCAACTCCACTCAACTCCACTCAACTCCACTCAACTCCACTCAACTCCACTCAACTCACTCAACTCCACTCAACTCCACTCAACTCCACTCACACTCACTCAACTCCACTCAACTCCACTCAACTCCACTCAACTCCACTCAACTCCACTCAACTCCACTCAACTCCACTCAACTCCACTCACTCCACTCAACTCCACTCAACGCCACTCAACTCCCACTCAACTCCACTCAACTCCACTCAAACTCCACTCAACTCCACTCAACTCCACTCAACTCCACTCAAACTCCACGCAACTCCACTCAACTCCACTCAACTCCACTCAACTCCACTCAAACTCCACGCAACTCCACTCAACTCCACTCAACTCCACTCAACTCCACTCAACTCCACTCAACTCCACTCAACTCCACTCAACTCCACTCAACTCCACTCAACTCCACTCAACTCCACTCAACTCCACTCA
>JAKKIB010000029.1:0-29879 GCA_023089585.1 Melophagus ovinus
GCTGATAAATAAATAAAGGGAGACTAGTATAGATCTATTTCAAGCTATTTAGCTCTCGTCAGCTAGCCACACCTTACTGGGAATCGAACTGAGGCAGTTTTACATATTAGGCAGATGTATTTGCGCTAAGCCACAAGTTCTCTTCCTTATCAGCGAGCCAGGAAAGTAGGGTATTATATATTGTGTTGCAACCCCTGGTATGCCAAATATGGGAGGAAACACATCTGTTTCCCTTTTCTGTCTATCAGCTCGTCACCGAAGCCATCCAGGCAGAAACTATTTTTAATGTTGCCCTTTTGTTACATTTGCTTTGTATTTGTGCTGATAAATAAATAAAGGGAGACTAGTATAGATCTATTTCAAGCTATTTACTCTCGTCAGCTAGCCATACCCTTACTGGGAATCGAACTGAGGCAGTTTTACATATTAGGCAGATGTATTTGCCACTAAGCCACAAGTTCTCTTCCTTATCAGCGAGCCAGGGAAGTAGGTTTATATATTGTGTTGCAACCCCTGGTATGCCCACCAAATATGGGAGGGAACACATCTGTTTCCCTTTTCTGTCTATCAGCATGTCACAGGTCATCCAGGCAGAAACTATTTTTTAATGTTGCCCTTTTGTTACATTTGCTTTGTATTTTGCTGATAAATAAATAAAGGGAGACTAGTATAGATCTATTTCAAGCTATTTAGCTCTCGTCAGCTAGCCATACCCTTATGGGAATCGAACTGAGAGCAGTTTTACATATTTAGGCAGATGTATTTGCCGCTAAGCCACAAGTTCTCTTCCTTATCAGCGAGCCAGGGAAGTAGGTATTATATATTGTGTTGCAACCCCTGGTATGCCCAAATATTGGAGGGAACACATCTGTTTCCCTTTTCTGTCTATCAGCCTCGTCACGAAGCATCCAGGCAGAAACTTTTTTTTAATGTTGCCCTTTTGTTACATTTGCTTTGTATTTCTGCTGATAAATAAATAAAGGGAGACTAGTATAGATCTATTTCAAGCTATTTAGCTCTCGTCAGCTAGCCATACCCTTACTGGGAATCGAACTGAGGCAGTTTTACATATTAGGCAGATGTATTTGCCACTAAGCCACAAGTTCTCTTCCTTATCAGCGAGCCAGGAAAGTAGGTATTATATATTGTGTTGCAACCCCTGGTATGCCCAAATATGGGAGGGAACACATCTGTTTCCTTTTTCTGTCTATCAGCCTCGTCAACAAAGCCATCCAGGCAGAAACTTTTTTTTAATGTTGCCCTTTTGTTACATTTGCTTTGGATTTCTGCTGATAAATAAATAAAGGAGAGACTAGTATAGATCTATTTCAAGCTATTTAGCTCTCGTCAGCTAGCCATTAACCTTACTGGGAATCGAACTGAGGCAGTTTTACATATTAGGCAGATGTATTTGCCACTAAGCCACAAGTTCTCTTCCTTATCAGCGAGCCAGGGAAGTAGGTATTATATATTGTGTTGCAACCCCTGGTATGCCCAAATATGGGAGGGAACACATCTGTTTCCCTTTTCTGTCTATCAGCCTCGTCACAGAAGCCATCCAGGCAGAAACTTTTTTTTAATGTTGCCCTTTTGTTACATTTGCTTTGTATTTTGCTGATAAAATAAATAAAGGGAGACTAGTATAGATCTATTTCAAGCTATTTAGCTCTCGTCAGCTAGCATACCCTTACTGGGAATCGAACTGAGGCAGTTTTACATATTAGGCAGATGTATTTGCCACTAAGCCACAAGTTCTCTTCCTTATCAGCGAGCCAGGGAAGTAGGTATTATATATTGTGTTGCAACCCCTGGTATGCCCAAATATGGGAGGGAACACATCTGTTTCCCTTTTCTGTCTATCAGCTCGTCACAGAAGCCATCCAGGCAGAAACTTTTTTTTAATGTTGCCCTTTTGTTACATTTGCTTTGTATTTCTGCTGATAAATAAATAAAGGGAGACTAGTATAGATCTATTTCAAGCTATTTAGCTCTCGTCAGCTAGCCATACCCTTACTGGGAATCGAACTGAGGCAGTTTTACATATTAGGCAGATGTATTAGCCACTAAGCCACAAGTTCTCTTCCTTATCAGCGAGCCAGGAAGTAGGTATTATATATTGTGTTGCAACCCCTGGTATGCCCAAATATGGGAGGGAACACATCTGTTTCCCTTTTTCTGTCTATCAGCCTCGTCACAGAAGCCATCCAGGCAGAAACTTTTTTTAATGTTGCCCTTTTGTTAATTTGCTTTGTATTTGTGCTGATAAATAAATAAAGGGAGACTAGTATAGATCTATTTCAAGCTATTTACTCTCGTCAGCTAGCCATACCCTTACTGGGAATCGAACTGAGGCAGTTTTACATATTAGGCAGATGTATTTGCCACTAAGCCACAAGTTCTCTTCCTTATCAGCGAGCCAGGGAAGTAGCTTTATATATTGTGTTGCAACCCCTGGTATGCCCAAATATGGGAGGGAACACATCTGTTTCCCTTTTCTGTCTATCAGCCTCGTCACAGAAGCCATCCAGGCAGAAACTATTTTTTAATGTTGCCCTTTTGTTACATTTGCTTTGTATTTGTGCTGATAAAATAAATAAAGGGAGACTAGTATAGATCTATTTCAAGCTATTTAGCTCTCGTCAGCTAGCCATACCCTTACTGGGAATCGAACTGAGGCAGTTTTACATATTAGGCAGATGTATTTGCCGCTAAGCCACAAGTTCTCTTCCTTATCAGCGAGCCAGGGAAGTAGGTATTATATATTGTGTTGCAACCCCTGGTATGCCCAAATATGGGAGGGAACACATCTGTTTCCCTTTTCTGTCTATCAGCCTCGTCACAGAAGCCATCCAGGCAGAAACTTTTTTTAATGTTGCCCTTTTGTTACATTTGCTTTGTATTTCTGCTGATAAATAAATAAAGGGAGACTAGTATAGATCTATTTCAAGCTATTTAGCTCTCGTCAGCTAGCCATACCCTTACTGGGAATCGAACTGAGGCAGTTTTACATATTAGGCAGATGTATTTGCGCTAAGCACAAGTTCTCTTCCTTATCAGCGAGCCAGGGAAGTAGGTATTATATATTGTGTTGCAACCCCTGGTATGCCCAAATATGGGAGGGAACACATCTGTTTCCTTTTCTGTCTATCAGCCTCGTCACGAAGCCATCTAGGCAGAAATTTTTTTAATGTTGCCCTTTGTTACATTTGCTTTGTATTTCTGCTGATAAATAAATAAAGGGAGACTAGTATAGATCTATTTCAAGCTATTTACTCTCGTCAGCTAGCCATACCCTTACTGGGAATCGAACTGAGGCAGTTTTACATATTAGGCAGATGTTTTTGCCGCTAAGCCACAAGTTCTCTTCCTTATCAGCGAGCCAGGGAAGTAGGTATTATATATTGTGTTGCAACCCCTGGTATGCCCAAATATGGGAGGGAACACATCTGTTCCCTTTCTGTCTATCAGCCTCGTCACAGAAGCCATCCAGGCAGAAACTTTTTTTAATGTTGCCTTTTGTTACATTTGCTTTGTATTTCTGCTGATAAATAATAAAGGGAGACTAGTATAGATCTATTTCAAGCTATTTAGCTCTCGTCAGCTAGCCATACCTTACTGGGAATCGAACTGAGGCAGTTTTACATATTAGGCAGATGTATTTGCCACTAAGCCACAAGTTCTCTTCCTTATCAGCGAGCCAGGGAAGTAGGTATTATATATTGTGTTGCAACCCCTGGTATGCCCAAATATGGGAGGGAACACATCTGTTTCCCTTTTCTGTCTATCAGCCTCGTCACAGAAGCCATCCAGGCAGAAACTTTTTTTAATGTTGCCCTTTTGTTACATTTGCTTTGTATTTGTGCTGATAAATAAATAAAAGGGAGACTAGTATAGATCTATTTCAAGCTATTTAGCTCTCGTCAGCTAGCCATACCCTTACTGGGAATCGAACTGAGGCAGTTTTACATATTAGGCAGATGTATTTGCCACTAAGCCACAAGTTCTCTTCCTTATCAGCGAGCCAGGGAAGTAGGTATTATATATTGTGTTGCAACCCCTGGTATGCCAAATATGGGAGGGAACACATCTGTTTCCCTTTTCTGTCTATCAGCCTGTCACAGAAGCCATCCAGGCAGAAACTATTTTTTAATGTTGCCCTTTTGTTACATTTGCTTTGTATTTCTGCTGATAAATAAATAAAGGGAGACTAGTATAGATCTATTTCAAGCTATTTAGCTCTCGTCAGCTAGCCATACCCTTACTGGAATCGAACTGAGGCAGTTTTACATATTAGGCAGATGTATTTGCCGCTAAGCCACAAGTTCTCTTCCTTATCAGCGAGCCAGGGAAGTAGGTATTATATATTGTGTTGCAACCCCTGGTATGCCCAAATATGGGAGGGAACACATCTGTTTCCCTTTTCTGTCTATCAGCCTCGTCACAGAAGCCATCCAGGCAGAAAACTTTTTTTAATGTTGCCCTTTGTTACATTTGCTTTGTATTTCTGCTGATAAATAAATAAAGGGAGACTAGTATAGATCTATTTCAAGCTATTTAGCTCTCGTCAGCTAGCCATACCCTTACTGGGATCGAACTGAGGCAGTTTTACATATTAGGCAGATGTATTTGCCGCTAGCCACAAGTTCTCTTCCTTATCAGCGAGCCAGGGAAGTAGGTATTATATATTGTGTTGCAACCCTGGTATGCCAAATATGGGAGGGAACACATCTGTTTCCCTTCTCTGTCCTTCAACTCGTCACAGAAGCCATCCAGACAGAAACTATTATTTTTAATGTTGCCCTTTTGTTATGTTTGTTTGCAATTGTGCTGATAAATAAATAAAGGGAGACTAGTATAGATCTATTTCAAGCTATTTAGCTCTCGTCAGCTAGCCATACCCTTACTGGGAATCGAACTGAGGCAGTTTTACATATTAGGCAGATGTATTAGCCACTAAGCCACAAGTTCTCTTCCTTATCAGCGAGCCAGGGAAGTAGGTATTATATATTGTGTTGCAACCCCTGGTATGCCCAAATATGGGAGGAACACATCTGTTTCCCTTTTCTGTCTATCAGCCTCGTCACAGAAGCCATCCAGGCAGAAACTATTTTTTTTAATGTTGCCCTTTTGTTACATTTGCTTTGTATTTTGCTGATAAATAAATAAAGGGAGACTAGTATAGATCTATTTCAAGCTATTTAGCTCTCGTCAGCTAGCCATACCCTTACTGGGAATCGAACTGAGGCAGTTTTACATATTAGGCAGATGTATTTGCCCGCTAAGCCACCAGTTCTCTTCCTTATCAGCGAGCCAGGGAAGTAGGTATTATATTGTGTTTGCAACCCCTGGTATGCCCAAATATGGGAGGGAACACATCTGTTTCCCTTCTCTGTCTATCAGCCTCGTCACAGAAGCCATCCAGGCAGAAACTTTTTTTTAATGTTGCCCTTTTGTTACATTTGCTTTGTATTTCTGCTGATAAATAAATAAAGGGAGACTAGTATAGATCTATTTCAAGCTATTTAGCTCTCGTCAGCTAGCCATACCCTTACTGGGAATCGAACTGAGGCAGTTTTTACATATTAGGCAGATGTATTAGCCACTAAGCCACAAGTTCTCTTCCTTATCAGCGAGCCAGGGAAGTAGGTATTATATATTGTGTTGCAACCCCTGGTATGCCCAAATATGGGAGGGAACACATCTGTTTCCTTTTCTGTCTATCAGCCTCGTCACAGAAGCCATCCAGGCAGAAACTTTTTTTTAATGTTGCCCTTTTGTTACATTTGCTTTGTATTTGTGCTGATAAATAAATAAAGGGAGACTAGTATAGATCTATTTCAAGCTATTTAGCTCTCGTCAGCTAGCCATACCCTTACTGGGAATCGAACTGAGGCAGTTTTACATATTAGGCAGATGTATTTGCCGCTAAGCCACAAGTTCTCTTCCTTATCAGCGAGCCAGGGAAGTAGGTATTATATATTGTGTTGCAACCCCTGGTATGCCCAAATATGGGAGGGAACACATCTGTTTCCCTTTTCTGTCTATCAGCCTCGTCACCGAAGCCATCTAGGCAGAAACTTTTTTTTAATGTTGCCCTTTTGTTACATTTGCTTTTTATTTGTGCTGATAAATAAATAAAGGGAGACTAGTATAGATCTATTTCAAGCTATTTAGCTCTCGTCAGCTAGCCATACCCTTACTGGGAATCGAACTGAGGCAGTTTTACATATTAGGCAGATGTATTTGCCGCTAAGCCACACGTTCTCTTCCTTATCAGGGAGCCAGGGAAGTAGGTATTATATATTGTGTTGCAACCCCTGGTATGCCCAAATATGGGAGGGAACACATCTGTTTCCCTTTTCTGTCTATCAGCCTCGTCACAGAAGCCATCCAGGCAGAAACTTTTTTTTTAATGTTGCCCTTTTGTTACATTTGCTTTGTATTTCTGCTGATAAATAAATAAAGGGAGACTAGTATAGATCTATTTCAAGCTATTTAGCTCTCGTCAGCTAGCCATACCCTTACTGGGAATCGAACTGAGGCAGTTTTACATATTAGGCAGATGTATTTGCACTAAGCCACAAGTTCTCTTCCTTATCAGCGAGCCAGGGAAGTAGGTATTATATATTGTGTTGCAACCCTGGTATGCCCAAATATGGGAGGGAACACATCTGTTCCCTTTTCTGTCTATCAGCTCGTCACAGAAGCCATCTAGGCAGAAACTTTTTTTTAATGTTGCCCTTTTGTTACATTTGCTTTGTATTTCTGCTGATAAATAAATAAAGGGAGACTAGTATAGATCTATTTCAAGCTATTTAGCTCTCGTCAGCTAGCCATACCCTTACTGGGAATCGAACTGAGGCAGTTTTACATATTAGGCAGATGTATTTGCCACTAAGCCACAAGTTCTCTTCCTTATCAGCTGAGCCAGGGAAGTAGGTATTATATATTGTGTTGCAACCCCTGGTATGCCCAAATATGGGAGGGAACACATCTGTTTCCCTTTTCTGTCTATCAGCCTCGTCACAGAAGCCATCCAGGCAGAAACTATTTTTTAATGTTGCCCTTTTGTTACATTTGCTTTGTATTTGTGCTGATAAATAAATAAAGGGAGACTAGTATAGATCTATTTCAAGCTATTTAGCTCTCGTCAGCTAGCCATACCCTTACTGGGAATCGAACTGAGGCAGTTTTACATATTAGGCAGATGTATTTGCCACTAAGCCACAAGTTCTCTTCCTTATCAGCGAGCCAGGGAAAGTAGGTATTATATATTGTGTTGCAACCCCTGGTATGCCCAAATATATGGGAGGGAACACATCTGTTTCCCTTTTCTGTCTATCAGCCTCGTCACAGAAGCCATCCAGGCAGAAACTATTTTTTAATGTTGCCCTTTTGTTACATTTGCTTTGTATTTGTGCTGATAAATAAATAAAGGGAGACTAGTATAGATCTATTTCAAGCTATTTAGCTCTCGTCAGCTAGCCATACCCTTACTGGGAATCGAACTGAGGCAGTTTTACATATTAGGCAGATGTATTTGCCGCTAAGCCACAAGTTCTCTTCCTTATCAGCGAGCCAGGGAAGTAGGTATTATATATTGTGTTGCAACCCCTGGTATGCCCAAATATGGGAGGGAACACATCTGTTTCCCTTTTCTGTCTATCAGCCTCGTCACAGAAGCCATCCAGGCAGAAACTTTTTTTTAATGTTGCCCTTTTGTTACATTTGCTTTGTATTTCTGCTGATAAATAAATAAAGGGAGACTAGTATAGATCTATTTCAAGCTATTTAGCTCTCGTCAGCTAGCCATACCCTTACTGGGAATCGAACTGAGGCAGTTTTACATATTAGGCAGATGTATTTGCCGCTAAGCCACAAGTTCTCTTCCTTATCAGGAGCCAGGGAAGTAGGTATTATATATTGTGTTGCAACCCCTGGTATGCCCAAATATGGGAGGGAACACATCTGTTTCCCTTTTCTGTCTATCAGCCTCGTCACCGAAGCCATCTAGGCAGAAACTTTTTTTTAATGTTGCCCTTTTGTTACATTTGCTTTGTATTTCTGCTGATAAATAAATAAAGGGAGATTAGTATAGATCTATTTCAAGCTATTTAGCTCTCGTCAGCTAGCATACCCTTACTGGGAATCGAACTGAGGCAGTTTTACATATTAGGCAGATGTATTTGCCGCTAAGCCACAAGTTCTCTTCCTTATCAGCGAGCCAGGGAAGTAGGTATTATATATTGTGTTGCAACCCCTGGTATGCCCAAATATGGGAGGGAACACATCTGTTTCCCTTTTCTGTCTATCAGCCTCGTCACAGAAGCCATCCAGGCAGAAACTATTTTTTTAATGTTGCCCTTTTGTTACATTTGCTTTGTATTTCTGCTGATAAATAAATAAAGGGAGACTAGTATAGATCTATTTCAAGCTATTTAGCTCTCGTCAGCTAGCCATACCCTTACTGGGAATCGAACTGAGGCAGTTTTACATATTAGGCAGATGTATTTGCCGCTAAGCCACAAGTTCTCTTCCTTATCAGCGAGCCAGGGAAGTAGGTATTATATATTGTGTTGCAACCCCTGGTATGCCCAAATATGGGAGGGAACACATCTGTTTCCCTTTTCTGTCTATCAGCCTCGTCACAGAAGCCATCCAGGCAGAAACTTTTTTTTAATGTTGCCCTTTTGTTACATTTGCTTTGTATTTCTGCTGATAAATAAATAAAGGGAGACTAGTATAGATCTATTTCAAGCTATTTAGCTCTCGTCAGCTAGCCATACCCTTACTGGGAATCGAACTGAGGCAGTTTTACATATTAGGCAGATGTATTTGCCACTAAGCCACAAGTTCTCTTCCTTATCAGCGAGCCAGGGAAGTAGGTATTATATATTGTGTTGCAACCCCTGGTATGCCCAAATATGGAGGGAACACATCTGTTTCCCTTTTCTGTCTATCAGCCTCGTCACCGAAGCCATCTAGGCAGAAACTTTTTTTTAATGTTGCCCTTTTGTTACATTTGCTTTTTATTTGTGCTGATAAATAAATAAAGGGAGACTAGTATAGATCTATTTCAAGCTATTTAGCTCTCGTCAGCTAGCCATACCCTTACTGGGAATCGAACTGAGGCAGTTTTACATATTAGGCAGATGTATTTGCCACTAAGCCACAAGTTTCTTCCTTATCAGCGAGCCAGGAAGTAGGTATTATATATTGTGTTGCAACCCCTGGTATGCCCAAATATGGGAGGGAACACATCTGTTTCCCTTTTCTGTCTATCAGCCTCGTCACAGAAGTCATCCAGGCAGAAACTATTTTTAATGTTGCCCTTTTGTTACATTTGCTTTGTATTTGTGCTGATAAATAAATAAAGGGAGACTAGTATAGATCTATTTCAAGCTATTTAGCTCTCGTCAGCTAGCCATACCCTTACTGGGAATCGAACTGAGGCAGTTTTACATATTAGGCAGATGTATTTGCCACTAAGCCACAAGTTCTCTTCCTTATCAGCGAGCCAGGGAAGTAGGTATTATATATTGTGTTGCAACCCCTGGTATGCCCAAATATGGGAGGGAACACATCTGTTTCCCTTTTCTGTCTATCAGCCTCGTCACAGAAGCCATCCAGGCAGAAACTATTTTTTTAATGTTGCCCTTTTGTTACATTTGCTTTGTATTTCTGCTGATAAATAAATAAAGGGAGACTAGTATAGATCTATTTCAAGCTATTTAGCTCTCGTCAGCTAGCCATACCCTTACTGGGAATCGAACTGAGGCAGTTTTACATATTAGGCAGATGTATTTGCCGCTAAGCCACAAGTTCTCTTCCTTATCAGCGAGCCAGGGAAGTAGGTATTATATATTGTGTTGCAACCCCTGGTATGCCCAAATATGGGAGGGAACACATCTGTTTCCCTTTTCTGTCTATCAGCCTCGTCACCGAAGCCATCTAGGCAGAAACTTTTTTTTAATGTTGCCCTTTTGTTACATTTGCTTTGTATTTCTGCTGATAAATAAATAAAGGGAGACTAGTATAGATCTATTTCAAGCTATTTAGCTCTCGTCAGCTAGCCATACCCTTACTGGGAATCGAACTGAGGCAGTTTTACATATTAGGCAGATGTATTTGCCACTAAGCCACAAGTTCTCTTCCTTATCAGCGAGCCAGGAAGTAGGTATTATATATTGTGTTGCAACCCTGGTATGCCCAAATATGGGAGGGAACACATCTGTTTCCCTTTTCTGTCTATCAGCCTCGTCACGAAGCCATCTAGGCAGAAACTTTTTTTAATGTTACCCTTTTGTTACATTTGCTTTTTATTTGTGCTGATAAATAAATAAAGGGAGACTAGTATAGATCTATTTCAAGCTATTTAGCTCTCGTCAGCTAGCCATATCCTTACTGGGAATCGAACTGAGGCAGTTTTACATATTAGGCAGATGTATTTGCCGCTAAGCCACAAGTTCTCTTCCTTATCAGCGAGCCAGGAAGTAGGTATTATATATTGTGTTGCAACCCCTGGTATGCCCAAATATGGGAGGGAACACATCTGTTTCCCTTTTCTGTCTATCAGCCTCGTCACAGAAGCCATCCAGGCAGAAACTATTTTTTTAATGTTGCCCTTTTGTTACATTTGCTTTGTATTTCTGCTGATAAATAAATAAAGGGAGACTAGTATAGATCTATTTCAAGCTATTTAGCTCTCGTCAGCTAGCCATACCCTTACTGGGAATCGAACTGAGGCAGTTTTACATATTAGGCAGATGTATTTGCCACTAAGCCACAAGTTCTCTTCCTTATCAGCGAGCCAGGGAAGTAGGTATTATATATTGTGTTGCAACCCCTGGTATGCCCAAATATGGGAGGGAACACATCTGTTTCCCTTTTCTGTCTATCAGCCTCGTCACCGAAGCCATCCAGGCAGAAACTATTTTTAATGTTGCCCTTTTGTTACATTTGCTTTGTATTTGTGCTGATAAATAAATAAAGGGAGACTAGTATAGATCTATTTCAAGCTATTTAGCTCTCGTCAGCTAGCCATACCCTTACTGGGAATCGAACTGAGGCAGTTTTACATATTAGGCAGATGTATTTGCCGCTAAGCCACAAGTTCTCTTCCTTATCAGCGAGCCAGGGAAGTAGGTATTATATATTGTGTTGCAACCCTGGTATGCCCAAATATGGGAGGGAACACATCTGTTTCCCTTTTCTGTCTATCAGCCTCGTCACAGAAGCCATCCAGGCAGAAACTATTTTTTTAATGTTGCCCTTTTGTTACATTTGTTTTGTATTTGTGCTGATAAATAAATAAAGGGAGACTAGTATAGATCTATTTCAAGCTATTTAGCTCTCGTCAGCTAGCCATACCCTTACTGGGAATCGAACTGAGGCAGTTTTACATATTAGGCAGATGTATTTGCCACTAAGCCACAAGTTCTCTTCCTTATCAGCGAGCCAGGGAAGTAGGTATTATATATTGTGTTGCAACCCCTGGTATGCCCAAATATGGGAGGGAACACATCTGTTTCCCTTTTCTGTCTATCAGCCTCGTCACAGAAGCCATCCAGGCAGAAACTATTTTTTTAATGTTGCCCTTTTGTTACATTTGCTTTGTATTTGTGCTGATAAATAAATAAAGGGAGACTAGTATAGATCTATTTCAAGCTATTTAGCTCTCGTCAGCTAGCCATACCTTACTGGGAATCGAACTGAGGCAGTTTTACATATTAGGCAGATGTATTTGCCGCTAAGCCACAAGTTCTCTTCCTTATCAGCGAGCCAGGGAAGTAGGTATTATATATTGTGTTGCAACCCCTGGTATGCCCAAATATGGGAGGGAACACATCTGTTTCCCTTTTCTGTCTATCAGCCTCGTCACAGAAGCCATCCAGGCAGAAACTTTTTTTTAATGTTGCCCTTTTGTTACATTTGCTTTGTATTTCTGCTGATAAATAAATAAAGGGAGACTAGTATAGATCTATTTCAAGCTATTTAGCTCTCGTCAGCTAGCCATACCCTTACTGGGAATCGAACTGAGGCAGTTTTACATATTAGGCAGATGTATTTGCCGCTAAGCCACAAGTTCTCTTCCTTATCAGCGAGCCAGGGAAGTAGGTATTATATATTGTGTTGCAACCCCTGGTATGCCCAAATATGGGAGGGAACACATCTGTTTCCCTTTTCTGTCTATCAGCCTCGTCACAAAGCCATCCAGGCAGAAACTTTTTTTTAATGTTGCCCTTTTGTTACATTGCTTTGTATTTCTGCTGATAAATAAATAAAGGGAGACTAGTATAGATCTATTTCAAGCTATTTAGCTCTCGTCAGCTAGCCATACCCTTACTGGGAATCGAACTGAGGCAGTTTTACATATTAGGCAGATGTATTTGCCGCTAAGCCACAAGTTCTCTTCCTTATCAGCGAGCCAGGGAAGTAGGTATTATATATTGTGTTGCAACCCTGGTATGCCCAAATATGGGAGGGAACACATCTGTTTCCCTTTTCTGTCTATCAGCCTCGTCACAGAAGCCATCCAGGCAGAAACTTTTTTTTAATGTTGCCTTTTGTTACATTTGCTTTGTATTTCTGCTGATAAATAAATAAAGGGAGACTAGTATAGATCTATTTCAAGCTATTTAGCTCTCGTCAGCTAGCCATACCCTTACTGGGAATCGAACTGAGGCAGTTTTACATATTAGGCAGATGTATTTGCCACTAAGCCACAAGTTCTCTTCCTTATCAGCGAGCCAGGGAAGTAGGTATTATATATTGTGTTGCAACCCTGGTATGCCCAAATATGGGAGGGAACACATCTGTTTCCCTTTTCTGTCTATCAGCCTCGTCACAGAAGCCATCCAGGCAGAAACTTTTTTTTTAATGTTGCCCTTTTGTTACATTTGCTTTGTATTTGTGCTGATAAATAAATAAAGGGAGACTAGTATAGATCTATTTCAAGCTATTTAGCTCTCGTCAGCTAGCCATACCCTTACTGGGAATCGAACTGAGGCAGTTTTACATATTAGGCAGATGTATTTGCCACTAAGCCACAAGTTCTCTTCCTTATCAGCGAGCCAGGGAAGTAGGTATTATATATTGTGTTGCAACCCCTGGTATGCCCAAATATGGGAGGGAACACATCTGTTTCCCTTTTCTGTCTATCAGCCTCGTCACAGAAGCCATCCAGGCAGAAACTATTTTTTTAATGTTGCCCTTTTGTTACATTTGCTTTGTATTTGTGCTGATAAATAAATAAAGGGAGACTAGTATAGATCTATTTCAAGCTATTTAGCTCTCATCAGCTAGCCATACCCTTACTGGGAATCGAACTGAGGCAGTTTTACATATTAGGCAGATGTATTTGCCACTAAGCCACAAGTTCTCTTCCTTATCAGCGAGCCAGGGAAGTAGGTATTATATATTGTGTTGCAACCCCTGGTATGCCCAAATATGGGAGGGAACACATCTGTTTCCCTTTTCTGTCTATCAGCCTCGTCACAGAAGCCATCCAGGCAGAAACTATTTTTTTAATGTTGCCCTTTTGTTACATTTGCTTTGTATTTCTGCTGATAAATAAATAAAGGGAGACTAGTATAGATCTATTTCAAGCTATTTAGCTCTCGTCAGCTAGCCATACCCTTACTGGGAATCGAACTGAGGCAGTTTTACATATTAGGCAGATGTATTTGCCACTAAGCCACAAGTTCTCTTCCTTATCAGCGAGCCAGGGAAGTAGGTATTATATATTGTGTTGCAACCCCTGGTATGCCCAAATATGGGAGGGAACACATCTGTTTCCCTTTTCTGTCTATCAGCCTCGTCACAGAAGCCATCCAGGCAGAAACTATTTTTTTAATGTTGCCCTTTTGTTACATTTGCTTTGTATTTTGCTGATAAATAAATAAAGGGAGACTAGTATAGATCTATTTCAAGCTATTTAGCTCTCATCAGCTAGCCATACCCTTACTGGGAATCGAACTGAGGCAGTTTTACATATTAGGCAGATGTATTAGCCACTAAGCCACAAGTTCTCTTCCTTATCAGCGAGCCAGGGAAGTAGGTATTATATATTGTGTTGCAACCCCTGGTATGCCCAAATATGGGAGGGAACACATCTGTTTCCCTTCTCTGTCCTTCAACCTCGTCACAGAAGTCATCAGGCAGAGACTATTATTTTTAATGTTGCCCTTTTGTTACATTTGCTTTGTATTTGTGCTGATAAATAAATAAAGGGAGACTAGTATAGATCTATTTCAAGCTATTTAGCTCTCGTCAGCTAGCCATACCCTTACTGGGAATCGAACTGAGGCAGTTTTACATATTAGGCAGATGTATTAGCCACTAAGCCACAAGTTCTCTTCCTTATCAGCTGAGCCAGGGAAGTAGGTATTATATATTGTGTTGCAACCCCTGGTATGCCCAAATATGGGAGGGAACACATCTGTTTCCCTTTTCTGTCTTTCAGCTCATCACAGAAGCCATCCAGGCAGAAACTATTTTTTTAATGTTGCCCTTTTGTTACATTTGCTTTGTATTTGTGCTGATAAATAAATAAAGGGAGACTAGTATAGATCTATTTCAAGCTATTTAGCTCTCGTCAGCTAGCCATACCTTACTGGGAATCGAACTGAGGCAGTTTTACATATTAGGCAGATGTATTTGCCACTAAGCCACAAGTTCTCTTCCTTATCAGCTGAGCCAGGGAAGTAGGTATTATATATTGTGTTGCAACCCCTGGTATGCCCAAATATGGGAGGGAACACATCTGTTTCCCTTTTCTGTCTATCAGCCTCGTCACAGAAGCCATCCAGGCAGAAACTATTTTTTTAATGTTGCCCTTTTGTTACATTTGCTTTGTATTTGTGCTGATAAATAAATAAAGGGAGACTAGTATAGATCTATTTCAAGCTATTTAGCTCTCATCAGCTAGCCATACCCTTACTGGGAATCGAACTGAGGCAGTTTTACATATTAGGCAGATGTATTTGCCACTAAGCCACAAGTTCTCTTCCTTATCAGCGAGCCAGGGAAGTAGGTATTATATATTGTGTTGCAACCCCTGGTATGCCCAAATATGGGAGGGAACACATCTGTTTCCCTTTTCTGTCTATCAGCCTCGTCACAGAAGCCATCCAGGCAGAAACTTTTTTTTAATGTTGCCCTTTTGTTACATTTGCTTTGTATTTGTGCTGATAAATAAATAAAGGGAGACTAGTATAGATCTATTTCAAGCTATTTAGCTCTCGTCAGCTAGCCATACCCTTACTGGGAATCGAACTGAGGCAGTTTTACATATTAGGCAGATGTATTAGCCACTAAGCCACAAGTTCTCTTCCTTATCAGCGAGCCAGGGAAGTAGGTATTATATATTGTGTTGCAACCCCTGGTATGCCAAATATGGGAGGGAACACATCTGTTTCCCTTTTCTGTCTATCAGCCTCGTCACAGAAGCCATCCAGGCAGAAACTATTTTTTTTAATGTTGCCCTTTTGTTACATTTGCTTTGTATTGTGCTGATAAATAAATAAAGGGAGACTAGTATAGATCTATTTCAAGCTATTTAGCTCTCATCAGCTAGCCATACCCTTACTGGGAATCGAACTGAGGCAGTTTTACATATTAGGCAGATGTATTTGCCACTAAGCCACAAGTTCTCTTCCTTATCAGCGAGCCAGGGAAGTAGGTATTATATATTGTGTTGCAACCCCTGGTATGCCCAAATATGGGAGGGAACACATCTGTTTCCCTTTTCTGTCTATCAGCCTCGTCACAGAAGCCATCCAGGCAGAAACTATTTTTTTAATGTTGCCCTTTTGTTACATTTGCTTTGTATTTGTGCTGATAAATAAATAAAGGGAGACTAGTATAGATCTATTTCAAGCTATTTAGCTCTCATCAGCTAGCCATACCCTTACTGGGAATCGAACTGAGGCAGTTTTACATATTAGGCAGATGTATTTGCCACTAAGCCACAAGTTCTCTTCCTTATCAGCGAGCCAGGGAAGTAGGTATTATATATTGTGTTGCAACCCCTGGTATGCCCAAATATGGGAGGGAACACATCTGTTTCCCTTTTCTGTCTATCAGCCTCGTCACAGAAGCCATCCAGGCAGAAACTTTTTTTTAATGTTGCCCTTTTGTTACATTTGCTTTGTATTTGTGCTGATAAATAAATAAAGGGAGACTAGTATAGATCTATTTCAAGCTATTTAGCTCTCGTCAGCTAGCCATACCCTTACTGGGAATCGAACTGAGGCAGTTTTACATATTAGGCAGATGTATTTGCCGCTAAGCCACAAGTTCTCTTCCTTATCAGCGAGCCAGGGAAGTAGGTATTATATATTGTGTTGCAACCCCTGGTATGCCCAAATATGGGAGGGAACACATCTGTTTCCCTTTTCTGTCTATCAGCCTCGTCACAGAAGCCATCCAGGCAGAAACTATTTTTTTAATGTTGCCCTTTTGTTACATTTGCTTTGTATTTGTGCTGATAAATAAATAAAGGGAGACTAGTATAGATCTATTTCAAGCTATTTAGCTCTCGTCAGCTAGCCATACCCTTACTGGGAATCGAACTGAGGCAGTTTTACATATTAGGCAGATGTATTTGCCACTAAGCCACAAGTTCTCTTCCTTATCAGCGAGCAGGGAAGTAGGTATTATATATTGTGTTGCAACCCCTGGTATGCCCAAATATGGGAGGGAACACATCTGTTTCCCTTTTCTGTCTATCAGCCTCGTCACAGAAGCCATCCAGGCAGAAACTATTTTTTTTAATGTTGCCCTTTTGTTACATTTGCTTTGCATTTGTGCTGATAAATAAATAAAGGGAGACTAGTATAGATCTATTTCAAGCTATTTAGCTCTCGTCAGCTAGCCATACCCTTACTGGGAATCGAACTGAGGCAGTTTTACATATTAGGCAGATGTATTTGCCACTAAGCCACAAGTTCTCTTCCTTATCAGCGAGCCAGGGAAGTAGGTATTATATATTGTGTTGCAACCCCTGGTATGCCCAAATATGGGAGGGAACACATCTGTTTCCCTTTTCTGTCTATCAGCCTCGTCACAGAAGCCATCCAGGCAGAAACTTTTTTTAATGTTGCCCTTTTGTTACATTTGCTTTGTATTTGTGCTGATAAATAAATAAAGGGAGACTAGTATAGATCTATTTCAAGCTATTTAGCTCTCGTCAGCTAGCCATACCCTTACTGGGAATCGAACTGAGGCAGTTTTACATATTAGGCAGATGTATTTGCCACTAAGCCACAAGTTCTCTTCCTTATCAGCGAGCCAGGGAAGTAGGTATTATATATTGTGTTGCAACCCCTGGTATGCCCAAATATGGGAGGGAACACATCTGTTTCCCTTTTCTGTCTATCAGCCTCGTCACAGAAGCCATCCAGGCAGAAACTATTTTTTTAATGTTGCCCTTTTGTTACATTTGCTTTGTATTTGTGCTGATAAATAAATAAAGGGAGACTAGTATAGATCTATTTCAAGCTATTTAGCTCTCGTCAGCTAGCCATACCCTTACTGGGAATCGAACTGAGGCAGTTTTACATATTAGGCAGATGTATTTGCCACTAAGCCACAAGTTCTCTTCCTTATCAGCTGAGCCAGGGAAGTAGGTATTATATATTGTGTTGCAACCCCTGGTATGCCCAAATATGGGAGGGAACACATCTGTTTCCCTTTTCTGTCTATCAGCCTCGTCACAGAAGCCATCCAGGCAGAAACTATTTTTTTAATGTTGCCCTTTTGTTACATTTGCTTTGTATTTGTGCTGATAAATAAATAAAGGGAGACTAGTATAGATCTATTTCAAGCTATTTAGCTCTCATCAGCTAGCCATACCCTTACTGGGAATCGAACTGAGGCAGTTTTACATATTAGGCAGATGTATTTGCCACTAAGCCACAAGTTCTCTTCCTTATCAGCGAGCCAGGGAAGTAGGTATTATATATTGTGTTGCAACCCCTGGTATGCCCAAATATGGGAGGGAACACATCTGTTTCCCTTTTCTGTCTATCAGCCTCGTCACAGAAGCCATCCAGGCAGAAACTATTTTTTTTAATGTTGCCCTTTTGTTATATTTGCTTTGCATTTGTGCTGATAAATAAATAAAGGGAGACTAGTATAGATCTATTTCAAGCTATTTAGCTCTCGTCAGCTAGCCATACCCTTACTGGGAATCGAACTGAGGCAGTTTTACATATTAGGCAGATGTATTTGCCACTAAGCCACAAGTTCTCTTCCTTATCAGCGAGCCAGGGAAGTAGGTATTATATATTGTGTTGCAACCCCTGGTATGCCCAAATATGGGAGGGAACACATCTGTTTCCCTTTTCTGTCTATCAGCCTCGTCACAGAAGCCATCCAGGCAGAAACTATTTTTTTAATGTTGCCCTTTTGTTACATTTGCTTTGTATTTGTGCTGATAAATAAATAAAGGGAGACTAGTATAGATCTATTTCAAGCTATTTAGCTCTCGTCAGCTAGCCATACCCTTACTGGGAATCGAACTGAGGCAGTTTTACATATTAGGCAGATGTATTTGCCACTAAGCCACAAGTTCTCTTCCTTATCAGCGAGCCAGGGAAGTAGGTATTATATATTGTGTTGCAACCCCTGGTATGCCCAAATATGGGAGGGAACACATCTGTTTCCCTTTCTGTCTATCAGCCTCGTCACAGAAGCCATCCAGGCAGAAACTATTTTTTAATGTTGCCCTTTTGTTACATTTGCTTTGTATTTGTGCTGATAAATAAATAAAGGGAGACTAGTATAGATCTATTTCAAGCTATTTAGCTCTCGTCAGCTAGCCATACCCTTACTGGGAATCGAACTGAGGCAGTTTTACATATTAGGCAGATGTATTTGCCACTAAGCCACAAGTTCTCTTCCTTATCAGCGAGCCAGGGAAGTAGGTATTATATATTGTGTTGCAACCCCTGGTATGCCCAAATATGGGAGGGAACACATCTGTTTCCCTTTTCTGTCTATCAGCCTCGTCACAGAAGCCATCCAGGCAGAAACTATTTTTTTAATGTTGCCCTTTTGTTACATTTGCTTTGTATTTGTGCTGATAAATAAATAAAGGGAGACTAGTATAGATCTATTTCAAGCTATTTAGCTCTCATCAGCTAGCCATACCCTTACTGGGAATCGAACTGAGGCAGTTTTACATATTAGGCAGATGTATTTGCCACTAAGCCACAAGTTCTCTTCCTTATCAGCGAGCCAGGGAAGTAGGTATTATATATTGTGTTGCAACCCCTGGTATGCCCAAATATGGGAGGGAACACATCTGTTTCCCTTTTCTGTCTATCAGCCTCGTCACAGAAGCCATCCAGGCAGAAACTATTTTTTAATGTTGCCTTTGTTACATTTGCTTTGTATTTGTGCTGATAAATAAATAAAGGGAGACTAGTATAGATCTATTTCAAGCTATTTAGCTCTCATCAGCTAGCCATACCCTTACTGGGAATCGAACTGAGGCAGTTTTACATATTAGGCAGATGTATTTGCCACTAACCACAAGTTCTCTTCCTATCAGCTGAGCCAGGGAAGTAGGTATTATATATTGTGTTGCAACCCCTGGTATGCCCAAATATGGGAGGGAACACATCTGTTTCCCTTTTCTGTCTTTCAGCCTCGTCACAGAAGCCATCCAGGCAGAAACTTTTTTTAATGTTGCCCTTTTGTTACATTTGTTTTGTATTTGTGCTGATAAATAAATAAAGGGAGACTAGTATAGATCTATTTCAAGCTATTTAGCTCTCATCAGCTAGCCATACCCTTACTGGGAATCGAACTGAGGCAGTTTTACATATTAGGCAGATGTATTTGCCACTAAGCCACAAGTTCTCTTCCTTATCAGCGAGCCAGGAAAGTAGGTATTATATATTGTGTTGCAACCCCTGGTATGCCCAAATATGGGAGGGAACACATCTGTTTCCCTTTTCTGTCTATCAGCCTCGTCACAGAAGCCATCCAGGCAGAAACTATTTTTTTAATGTTGCCCTTTTGTTACATTTGCTTTGTATTTGTGCTGATAAATAAATAAAGGGAGACTAGTATAGATCTATTTCAAGCTATTTAGCTCTCATCAGCTAGCCATACCCTTACTGGGAATCGAACTGAGGCAGTTTTACATATTAGGCAGATGTATTAGCCACTAAGCCACAAGTTCTCTTCCTATCAGCTGAGCCAGGGAAGTAGGTATTATATATTGTGTTGCAACCCCTGGTATGCCCAAATATGGGAGGGAACACATCTGTTTCCCTTTTCTGTCTTTCAGCCTCGTCACAGAAGCCATCCAGGCAGAAACTATTTTTTTAATGTTGCCCTTTTGTTACATTTGCTTTGTATTTGTGCTGATAAATAAATAAAGGGAGACTAGTATAGATCTATTTCAAGCTATTTAGCTCTCGTCAGCTAGCCATACCCTTACTGGGAATCGAACTGAGGCAGTTTTACATATTAGGCAGATGTATTTGCCACTAAGCCACAAGTTCTCTTCCTTATCAGCGAGCCAGGGAAGTAGGTATTATATATTGTGTTGCAACCCCTGGTATGCCCAAATATGGGAGGGAACACATCTGTTTCCCTTTTCTGTCTATCAGCCTCGTCACAGAAGCCATCCAGGCAGAAACTATTTTTTTAATGTTGCCCTTTTGTTACATTTGCTTTGTATTTGTGCTGATAAATAAATAAAGGGAGACTAGTATAGATCTATTTCAAGCTATTTAGCTCTCATCAGCTAGCCATACCCTTACTGGGAATCGAACTGAGGCAGTTTTACATATTAGGCAGATGTATTTGCCACTAAGCCACAAGTTCTCTTCCTTATCAGCGAGCCAGGGAAGTAGGTATTATATATTGTGTTGCAACCCCTGGTATGCCCAAATATGGGAGGGAACACATCTGTTTCCCTTTTCTGTCTATCAGCCTCGTCACAGAAGCCATCCAGGCAGAAACTATTTTTTTTATGTTGCCCTTTTGTTACATTTGCTTTGTATTTGTGCTGATAAATAAATAAAGGGAGACTAGTATAGATCTATTTCAAGCTATTTAGCTATCATCAGCTAGCCATACCCTTACTGGGAATCGAACTGAGGCAGTTTTACATATTAGGCAGATGTATTTGCCACTAGGCCACAAGTTCTCTTCCTTATCAGCGAGCCAGGGAAGTAGGTATTATATATTGTGTTGCAACCCCTGGTATGCCCAAATATGGGAGGGAACACATCTGTTTCCCTTTTCTGTCTATCAGCCTCGTCACAGAAGCCATCCAGGCAGAAACTATTATTTTTAATGTTGCCCTTTTGTTACATTTGCTTTGTATTTGTGCTGATAAATAAATAAAGGGAGACTAGTATAGATCTATTTCAAGCTATTTAGCTCTCATCAGCTAGCCATACCCTTACTGGGAATCGAACTGAGGCAGTTTTACATATTAGGCAGATGTATTTGCCGCTAAGCCACAAGTTCTCTTCCTATCAGCTGAGCCAGGGAAGTAGGTATTATATATTATGTTGCAACCCCTGGTATGCCCAAATATGGGAGGGAACACATCTGTTTCCCTTCTCTGTCCTTCAACTCGTCACAGAAGCCATCCAGACAGAAACTATTTTTTTTAATGTTGCCCTTTTGTTACATTTGCTTTGTATTTCTGCTGATAAATAAATAAAGGGAGACTAGTATAGATCTATTTCAAGCTATTTAGCTCTCGTCAGCTAGCCATACCCTTACTGGGAATCGAACTGAGGCAGTTTTACATATTAGGCAGATGTATTAGCCACTAAGCCACAGAATCTCTTCCTATCAGCTGAGCCAGGGAAGTAGGTATTATATATTATGTTGCAACCCCTGGTATGCCCAAATATGGGAGGGAACACATCTGTTTCCCTTCTCTGTCTTTCACCTCGTCACAGAAGCCATCCAGGCAGAAACTATTTTTTAATGTTGCCCTTTTGTTACATTTGCTTTGTATTTGTGCTGATAAATAAATAAAGGGAGACTAGTATAGATCTATTTCAAGCTATTTAGCTCTCGTCAGCTAGCCATACCCTTACTGGGAATCGAACTGAGGCAGTTTTACATATTAGGCAGATGTATTTGCCACTAAGCCACAAGTTCTCTTCCTTATCAGCGAGCCAGGGAAGTAGGTATTATATATTGTGTTGCAACCCCTGGTATGCCCAAATATGGGAGGGAACACATCTGTTTCCCTTTTCTGTCTATCAGCCTCGTCACAGAAGCCATCCAGGCAGAAACTATTTTTTTAATGTTGCCCTTTTGTTATATTTGCTTTGTATTTGTGCTGATAAATAAATAAAGGGAGACTAGTATAGATCTATTTCAAGCTATTTAGCTATCATCAGCTAGCCATACCCTTACTGGGAATCGAACTGAGGCAGTTTTACATATTAGGCAGATGTATTTGCCACTAAGCCACAAGTTCTCTTCCTTATCAGCGAGCCAGGGAAGTAGGTATTATATATTGTGTTGCAACCCCTGGTATGCCCAAATATGGGAGGGAACACATCTGTTTCCCTTTTCTGTCTATCAGCCTCGTCACAGAAGCCATCCAGGCAGAAACTATTTTTTTTAATGTTGCCCTTTTGTTACATTTGCTTTGTATTTGTGCTGATAAATAAATAAAGGGAGACTAGTATAGATCTATTTCAAGCTATTTAGCTCTCGTCAGCTAGCCATACCTTACTGGGAATCGAACTGAGGCAGTTTTACATATTAGGCAGATGTATTTGCCACTAAGCCACAAGTTCTCTTCCTTATCAGCGAGCCAGGGAAGTAGGTATTATATATTGTGTTGCAACCCCTGGTATGCCCAAATATGGGAGGGAACACATCTGTTTCCCTTTTCTGTCTATCAGCCTCGTCACAGAAGCCATCCAGGCAGAAACTATTTTTTTAATGTTGCCCTTTTGTTACATTTGCTTTGTATTTGTGCTGATAAATAAATAAAGGGAGACTAGTATAGATCTATTTCAAGCTATTTAGCTCTCATCAGCTAGCCATACCCCTTACTGGGAATCGAACTGAGGCAGTTTTACATATTAGGCAGATGTATTTGCCACTAAGCCACAAGTTCTCTTCCTTATCAGCGAGCCAGGGAAGTAGGTATTATATATTGTGTTGCAACCCCTGGTATGCCCAAATATGGGAGGGAACACATCTGTTTCCCTTTTCTGTCTATCAGCCTCGTCACAGAAGCCATCCAGGCAGAAACTATTTTTTTAATGTTGCCCTTTTGTTACATTTGCTTTGTATTTCTGCTGATAATAAATAAAGGGAGACTAGTATAGATCTATTTCAAGCTATTTAGCTCTCGTCAGCTAGCCATACCCTTACTGGGAATCGAACTGAGGCAGTTTTACATATTAGGCAGATGTATTTGCCGCTAAGCCACAAGTTCTCTTCCTTATCAGCGAGCCAGGGAAGTAGGTATTATATATTGTGTTGCAACCCCTGGTATGCCCAAATATGGGAGGGAACACATCTGTTTCCCTTTTCTGTCTATCAGCCATGTCACAGAAGTCATCCAGGCAGAAACTATTTTTTTAATGTTGCCCTTTTGTTACATTTGCTTTGTATTTCTGCTGATAAATAAATAAAGGGAGACTAGTATAGATCTATTTCAAGCTATTTAGCTCTCGTCAGCTAGCCATACCCTTACTGGGAATCGAACTGAGGCAGTTTTACATATTAGGCAGATGTATTTGCCACTAAGCCACAAGTTCTCTTCCTTATCAGCGAGCCAGGGAAGTAGGTATTATATATTGTGTTGCAACCCCTGGTATGCCCAAATATGGGAGGAACACATCTGTTTCCCTTTTCTGTCTATCAGCCTCGTCACAGAAGCCATCCAGGCAGAAACCTTTTTTAATGTTGCCCTTTTGTTACATTTGCTTTGTATTTCTGCTGATAAATAAATAAAGGGAGACTAGTATAGATCTATTTCAAGCTATTTAGCTCTCGTCAGCTAGCCATACCCTTACTGGGAATCGAACTGAGGCAGTTTTACATATTAGGCAGATGTATTTGCCACTAAGCCACAAGTTCTCTTCCTTATCAGCGAGCCAGGGAAGTAGGTATTATATATTGTGTTGCAACCCCTGGTATGCCCAAATATGGGAGGGAACACATCTGTTTCCCTTTTCTGTCTATCAGCCTCGTCACAGAAGCCATCCAGGCAGAAACTTTTTTTTAATGTTGCCCTTTTGTTTTTTGCTTTTATTTGTGCTGATAAATAAATAAAGGGAGACTAGTATAGATCTATTTCAAGCTATTTAGCTCTCGTCAGCTAGCCATATCCCTTACTGGGAATCGAACTGAGGCAGTTTTTACATATTAGGCAGATGTATTTGCCACTAAGCCACAAGTTCTCTTCCTATCAGCGAGCCAGGGAAGTAGGTATTATATATTGTGTTGCAACCCTGGTATGCCCAAATATGGGAGGGAACACATCTGTTTCCCTTTTCTGTCTATCAGCCTCGTCACAGAAGCATCCAGGCAGAAACTATTTTTTTAATGTTGCCCTTTTGTTACATTTGCTTTGTATTTGTGCTGATAAATAAATAAGGGAGACTAGTATAGATCTATTTCAAGCTATTTAGCTCTCGTCAGCTAGCCATACCCTTACTGGGAATCGAACTGAGGCAGTTTTACATATTGGCAGATGTATTTGCCACTAAGCCACAAGTTCTCTTCCTTATCAGCGAGCCAGGGAAGTAGGTATTATATATTGTGTTGCAACCCCTGGTATGCCCAAATATGGGAGGGAACACATCTGTTTCCCTTTTCTGTCTATCAGCCTCGTCACAGAAGCCATCCAGGCAGAAACTATTTTTTTAATGTTGCCCTTTTGTTACATTTGCTTTGTATTTTTGCTGATAAATAAATAAAGGGAGACTAGTATAGATCTATTTCAAGCTATTTAGCTCTCGTCAGCTAGCCATACCCTTACTGGGAATCGAACTGAGGCAGTTTTACATATTAGGCAGATGTATTTGCCACTAAGCCACAAGTTCTCTTCCTTATCAGCGAGCCAGGGAAGTAGGTATTATATTTGTGTTGCAACCCCTGGTATGCCCAAATATGGGGGAGGGAACACATCTGTTTCCCTTTTCTGTCTATCAGCCTCGTCACAGAAGCCATCCAGGCAGAAACTATTTTTTTAATGTTGCCCTTTTGTTACATTTGCTTTGTATTTCTGCTGATAAATAAATAAAGGGAGACTAGTATAGATCTATTTCAAGCTATTTAGCTCTCGTCAGCTAGCCATACCCTTACTGGGAATTGAACTGAGGCAGTTTTTACATATTAGGCAGATGTATTAGCCCACTAAGCCACCAGTTCTCTTCCTTATCAGCGAGCCAGGGAAGTAGGTATTATATATTGTGTTGCAACCCCTGGTATGCCCAAATATGGGATCTGTGTTACAACATCTGTTTCCCTTTTCTGTCTATCAGCCTCGTCACAGAAGCCATCCAGGCAGAAACTTTTTTTTTAATGTTGCCCTTTTGTTACATTTGCTTTTGTATTTGTGCTGATAAATAAATAAAGGGAGACTAGTATAGATCTATTTCAAGCTATTTAGCTCTCGTCAGCTAGCCATACCCTTACTGGGAATCGAACTGAGGCAGTTTTACATATTAGGCAGATGTATTTGCCGCTAAGCCACAAGTTCTCTTCCTTATCAGCGAGCCAGGGAAGTAGGTATTATATATTGTGTTGCAACCCCTGGTATGCCCAAATATGGGAGGGAACACATCTGTTTCCCTTTTCTGTCTATCAGCCTCGTCACAGAAGCCATCCAGGCAGAAACTATTTTTTTAATGTTGCCCTTTTGTTACATTTGCTTTGTATTTTCTGCTGATAAATAAATAAAGGAGACTAGTATAGATCTATTTCAAGCTATTTAGCTCTCGTCAGCTAGCCATACCCTTACTGGGAATCGAACTGAGGCAGTTTTACATATTAGGCAGATGTATTTGCCACTAAGCCACAAGTTCTCTTCCTTATCAGCGAGCCAGGGAAGTAGGTATTATATATTGTGTTGCAAACCCTGGTATGCCCAATATGGGAGGGAACACATCTGTTTCCCTTTTCTGTCTATCAGACCTCGTCACAGAAGCCATCCAGGCAGAAACTATTTTTTTAATGTTGCCCTTTTGTTACATTTGCTTTGTATTTCTGCTGATAAATAAATAAAGGAGACAGTATAGATCTATTTCAAGCTATTTAGCTCTCGTCAGCTAGCCATAACCCTTACTGGGAATCGAACTGAGGCAGTTTTACATATTAGGCAGATGTATTTGCCACTAAGCCACCAGTTCTCTTCCTTATCAGCGAGCCAGGGAAGTAGGTATTATATATTGTGTTGCAACCCCTGGTATGCCCAAATATGGGAGGGAACACATCTGTTTCCCTTTTCTGTCTATCAGCCTCGTCACCGAAGCCATCCAGGCAGAAACTATTTTTTTAATGTTGCCCTTTTGTTACATTTGCTTTGTATTTCTGCTGATAAATAAATAAAATAAAGGGAGACTAGTATAGATCTATTTCAAGCTATTTAGCTCTCATCAGCTAGCCATACCCTTACTGGGAATCGAACTGAGGCAGTTTTACATATTAGGCAGATGTATTTGCCGCTAAGCCACAAGTTTCTCTTCCTTATCAGCGAGCCAGGAAGTAGGTATTTATATATTGTGTTGCAACCCCTGGTATGCCCAAATATGGGAGGGAACACATCTGTTTCCTTTTCTGTCTATCAGCCTCGTCACAGAAGCCATCTAGGCAGAAACTTTTTTTTAATGTTGCCCTTTTGTTACATTTGCTTTTGTATTTGTGCTGATAAATAAATAAAGGGAGACTAGTATAGATCTATTTCAAGCTATTTAGCTCTCGTCAGCTAGCATACCCTTACTGGGAATCGAACTGAGGCAGTTTTACATATTAGGCAGATGTATTTGCACCTAAGCCACAAGTTCTCTTCCTTATCAGCGAGCCAGGGAAGTAGGTATTATATATTGTGTTGCAACCCCTGGTATGCCCAAATATGGGAGGGAACACATCTGTTTCCCTTTTCTGTCTATCAGCCTCGTCACACAGAAGTCATCCAGGCAGAAACTATTTTTTTAATGTTGCCCTTTTGTTACATTTGCTTTGTATTTGTGCTGATAAATAAAATAAAGGGAGACTAGTATAGATCTATTTCAAGCTATTTAGCTCTCGTCAGCTAGCCATACCCTTACTGGGAATCGATCTGAGGCAGCAGTTTTTTACATATTAGGCAGATGTATTTGCCACTAAGCCACAAGTTCTCTTCCTTATCAGCGAGCCAGGGAAGTAGGTATTATATATTGTGTTGCAACCCTGGTATGCCCAAATATGGGAGGGAAAAACATCTGTTTCCCTTTTCTGTCTATCAGCCTCGTCACCGAAGCCATCTAGGCAGAAACTTTTTTTTAATGTTGCCCTTTTGTTACATTTGCTTTTATTTGTGCTGATAAATAAATAAAGGGAGACTAGTATAGATCTATTTCAAGCTATTTAGGCCTCAGCTCAGCTAGCCATACCCTTACTGGGAATCGAACTGAGGCAGTTTTACATATTAGGCAGATGTATTTGCCGCTAAGGCCACAAGTTCTCTTCCTTATCAGCGAGCCAGGGAAGTAGGTATTATATATTGTGTTGCAACCCCTGGTATGCCAAATATGGGAGGGAACACATCTGTTTCCCTTTTCTGTCTATCAGCCTCGTCACAGAAGCCATCCAGGCAGAAACTATTTTTTAATGTTGCCCTTTTGTTACATTTGCTTTGTATTTCTGCTGATAAATAAATAAAGGGAGACTAGTATAGATCTATTTCAAGCTATTTAGCTCTCGTCAGCTAGCCATACCCTTACTGGGAATCGAACTGAGGCAGTTTTACATATTAGGCAGATGTATTTGCCACTAAGCCACAAGTTCTCTTCCTTATCAGCGAGCCAGGGAAGTAGGTATTATATATTGTGTTGCAACCCCTGGTATGCCCAAATATGGGAGGGAACACATCTGTTTCCTTTTCTGTCTATCAAGCCTCGTCACAGAAGCCATCCAGGCAGAAACTATTTTTTTAATGTTGCCCTTTTGTTACATTTGCTTTGTATTTGTGCTGATAAATAAATAAAGGGAGACTAGTATAGATCTATTTCAAGCTATTTAGCTCTCGTCAGCTAGCCATACCCTTACTGGGAATCGAACTGAGGCAGTTTTACATATTAGGCAGATGTATTTGCCGCTAAGCCACAAGTTCTCTTCCTTATCAGCGAGCCAGGGAAGTAGGTATTATATATTGTGTTGCAAACCTGGTATGCCCAAATATGGGAGGGAACACATCTGTTTCCCTTTTCTGTCTATCAGCCTCGTCACAGAAGCCATCCAGGCAGAAACTATTTTTTTAATGTTGCCCTTTTGTTACATTTGCTTTGTATTTTGTGATAAATAAATAAAGGGAGACTAGTATAGATCTATTTCAAGCTATTTAGCTCTCGTCAGCTAGCCCATACCCTTACTGGGAATCGAAACTGAGGCAGTTTACATATTAGGCAGATGTATTTGCCACTATGCCACAAGTTCTCTTCTTATCAGCGAGCCAGGGAAGTAGGTATTATATATTGTGTTGCAACCCCTGGTATGCCCAAATATGGGAGGGAACACATCTGTTTCCCTTTTCTGTCTATCAGCCATCGTCACAGAAGCCATCCAGGCAGAAACTTTTTTTTAATGTTGCCCTTTTGTTACATTTGCTTTGTATTTGTGCTGATAAATAAATAAAGGGAGACTAGTATAGATCTATTTCAAGCTATTTAGCTCTCGTCAGCTAGCCATATCCTTACTGGGAATCGAACTGAGGCAGTTTTACATATTAGGCAGATGTATTTGCCACTAAGCCACAAGTTCTCTTCCTTATCAGCGAGCCAGGGAAGTAGGTATTATATATTGTGTTTGCAACCCCTTGTATGCCCAAATATGGGAGGGAAACACATCTGTTTCCCTTTTCTGTCTATCAGCCTCGGTCACAGAAGCCACTCCAGGCAGAAAACAATTTTTTAATGTTGCCCTTTTGTTACATTTGCTTTGTATTTGTGCTGATAAATAAATAAAGGGAGACTAGTATAGATCTATTTCAAGCTATTTAGCTCTCGCAGCTAGCCATACCCTTACTGGGAATCGAACTGAGGCAGTTTTACATATTAGGCAGATGTATTTGCCACTAAGCCACACACGCTCTCTTCCTTATCAGAAGAAGGGAAGTAGGTATTATATATTGTGTTGCAACCCCTGGTTGCCCAAATATGGGAGGGAACACATCTGTTTCCCTTTTCTGTCTATCAGCCCTCGTCACCGAAGCCATCCAGGCAGAAACTATTTTTTTTAATGTTGCCCCTTTTGTTACATTTGCTTTGTATTTGTGCTGATAAATAAATAAAGGGAGACTAGTATAGATCTATTTCAAGCTATTTAGCTCTCGTCAGCTAGCCATACCCTTACTGGGATCGAACTGAGGCAGTTTTACATATTAGCAGATGTATTTGCCACTAAGCCACAAGTTCTCTTCCTTATCAGCGAGCAGGGAAGTAGGTATTATATATTGTGTTGCAACCCTGGTATGCCCAAATATGGGAGGGAACACATCTGTTTCCCCTTTCTGTCTATCAGCCTCGTCACAGAAGCCATCCAGGCAGAATTTTTTTTTTAATGTTGCCCTTTTGTTACATTTGCTTTGTATTTGTGCTGATAAATAAATAAAGGGAGACTAGTATAGATCTATTTCAAAGCTATTTAGCTCTCGTCAGCTAGCCATA